>JABUQX010068208.1:0-29540 GCA_015478945.1 Trachelipus rathkii | reverse complement strand
TAAACTCACATGAAATTAAAAAGCCATTCTTTTATATATTATAAGCATAAATATAAAATTTATACTTATCATAAATAATATATATTTCGATAAATATTACTAATAAGAAAAATTAATTACGAAAGTAGCAGATAACTTATATATATATATATATATATACACTATCATATATATATATATTATATATATATATATATATATATATATTATTTTATGAATATATAAAATATGTTATATATTATTCTTCATTAATTTTTTATTATAAAATATATACAAAACGCCTTTAATATAACATATATATAATTATAATAAATTATAGTATATTTATCTATATAATATATATTTTTATTTATACATTTATTATAATAACGATATATAAATATTACAGTGGCCGCTCGGTGAAACTTTGGTCGTGGAAGGGTGGCTCTAGGGTATATAAATATATACTTATACTTATATAGTATATATATAATATCTATAATATGATTTATATATATATATACTATTATATTATAATAATATATATATAGATACTTATATATAAGAATATATACTATTAATATATAAATTATTATAATGGAAAAAATACTGAAAATAATATAATTATTATATAAAGTAATATATAATTATTTATCATTATTACGGTATTATATATATATTAATATGTAGTGTTGGTCGTGTCTATGATAATAAAATTTTAGTTCTCTACTCGTAGTTAGCAAAGCGCTAACACATTTAATTCGAGGAATAATCGATTTTTAAAAAAAACATTTAAATATGGCAATAGGTCAGAAAGAAACTTAAGATTTACCATAACCAATCGTATATATTAAATATATATTGATACTTATATTAATTATATTTTAATATATCTATTAATATATAATATTCATTATAGATATATAAGATAGATATACTATATATATATATATTAGTATATAATATTAATATGTTTAATAATATTTAAAAAGTATTTATATATAAGAACCTATATAAGAAAGGTAGACCACTCAGAGGAGAGAAAGGCTATTATTTATAAATATGAAGCAGACGTATGTACAGAAGAAAAAAAGGGTAGAAATGGAAAAAAGGATCTTCACTCGTCAGGTCTTCCAACTTTCAAGTTTCCCAAACTCCAAGATGTTGAAGACTAAGTTGTGCTAAAAATCGTTGATGTTTGATGAGGAACTGGGGGTGTTTTGACTTTTTGTGGACAAGTAATAAATCAAAAGGAAAAATACCCGTTTCACTAGAAAATTAAACATAATCATAAAAATCACTTTTTTTTGCATATACCAAAAATAATGCTTTAAGTATTAATGAAGCAGGAATTCTTCAAAATGATTTCTTACTGATGAAGTGCAAAATAAAATATATTCTCAAAACAAAGAAGGTTAAATAGTAATTTTGAAGATAATACTTGTACGACCTGAAGTCCTGGAATCTTAAGAAAATCATTATTAAATTTTAGTAATAAAATGATATATAAAAATAATATTTAAGAAGTTCGAATTGGATGCCAGAAACGACTAATCCATAAGAATAAAAGCTTAGTGATGTACCCCCAAATAATATAACTTTAGTAAAGTAGCTATTATAAAATCGTTTAATTACATATTTACATATTTAATTAAGCAAAACAATCGTAATGGCCAGTAGATGATTAGACAGTCGGTACTCTCGGTATATGTTAACTGAAACCAACTCACAGTGAAAGTTTCTGGTCTAGTATTTAAGATTTCTGGCATATGATTATCTTTCGTCCACCACGGAACACGATTTTTAAATTCCTTTTCCTGTTATCAATGTAACAAATTATTAACTCTTTTAATTATAAAAATATATATATTATAATAAGATCTTTTTTAATATTTTACATAAAATTATGATATATTTATACACAACTCAATAATTAATATAATATTATAATAATGATACATATATATATTTATAATATATAATTATTACAAATGCAATATATCCTACAATAACGAATGCACTAAATATTTCTACTACTGAAAAAAGATTTGAGTAAGTTTTTTCTATTGCTTTCAATTTGAGCAAACAGTTGTATTTAAATAATGATACTGTTTCGTTCTTGACGAGATCTGAAAAGTCTGTGCACCCCTGCATTATAGATAATTATTCATTAATTAACATAAAACATAGCAGGGAAAGCATTTTTATTACTATCATTCCAAAATAATTTTATTGGCGTCGCAATATCTACTTGATCACTAAATAACTGAATATGATTAGGTGAATACTCATGAAAGTCAATTGACTATGTGTATGTTGGCTCTATGTACAATCCCTCCCTACTCCCTATTTTTAGGGTCCCGAAAGACGAAAAATCTAAAAACTCCAATTATTTCGTACTTATATTACACGAACATTGGGGTGATAACGAACGAAGAACGAAAAATGGGGAAAAAGATGTTTCATTCACTTCAGTGATATGAACTTAGTCGATATGGAGCAGGGGTGGATAAAATGTCTATTCTTTTCCTCGGCATTTTAAAAATAAATTTTTTTTTGAGAAAGAATATCGGGCTTTGCGAATAAGAAACAAATCGAATATCGATATATCACCTAAGAAAATATCGCCAACAAATATTCAATATATCGAGCCAAAAATATCGATTAATTCGAAATATCATATTTTTTTGGCATCCCTAGCCATACTCAAATGACCCAAAGCACGAGCTCTCCGCAAAAATTACCCAAGATAACACTCAAACCCAGGAAGATGATACACCTCCCGAAGATCTTTTCCTTTATTAGGAATAAACTTGATAAATCCGGTGCAAAGCAACAAGGCAACGGTCTTACCCCATTCCCTCCCGACATATGTTGACACACATTTCATAGCTCTTTAGGAATATATATAATATATCAGTTAGCTAATATTATATATAAATATATATCGAGGGATACGAAATATATTATATATTATGATATATATCATAATATATAATTAAAATAATTATAATCCTATGCACTTACATATCAAGTAGTAGCTTATATTAAGTAATATAGTATAATAAAATTTATATATATATATTAAGAATCTAAAAATCAAGTAAACAATTAATACTTATATGAATAATATATTTATAAATTATTTATAATTTGAATTACTTCTCCTCTCCCAGATTGTCAAAGTTGCCGCCTCTCCCCCTCACAAATGACGAATCACAGTGAACAACATTCTTACGCTTACTAAGGCTGCCCTCAGCTTGACAACAATAACTGAACGCATTACATCTATATCAATTACAATCAACTTTATTGGATCTCGGGCTTGGTCATCGGCTGTAGTGCACAGTATCTCGAGGATATCGCCCGCTTCTCATAGTTGAGAGGTGATGGGAACTTACTAAAGGATTTATCAAATGAATATACTCCCGGGATGGTATACGGTATTACTATTTAATAAATGTATCATTGCGAATATGGGAATATTAATTTTTACATATATATGAGAGCTATGAAACTAATTTATATTATAATATTTGAGAAAATAATATTAATATATTTATTTATTTTAATTAAATTTATTCGTTTATTAAGAGTTATATATGACCTTTTTGCTACATACCTAAATATATAATATATATATAATAATATATATAGGTAACTGTACTATATATATTCAACATAAACAATTTATAGTATATATATATAATATATAACACCTTTATATATATATATATAGATGAAAAGAATATAATATTTAGCTTTACTTTGACTCATATATCATCAAATATTAGTAATTTAATATATATAATAGTATTATATTATATAGAATTGTAGATAATATAATTTTATTACTATACTTATATTTACTATATGTTAATTGCAAATTAATATTATTATTATTCTATACCCTATATCTTTATACAGCTGTTTATAATTACTAATATTAATAATACTAAAACACATAGTATATGATAATTCTCTATAGGTGTAAAATAAGTTTTATCTATTTGATTATCTTTAGTTGTCATATATATGTAAAATTAATTAACGTATAATTTCTATAGTATCAATTATTATATATGCACCTTAATAATTTGAAATTCTAGTAGATAATAATATTATCTAAATTATATTTACATAGAAAGCTTAATAATGTATCGTACATTTCTATAATTTATATTATTTGATATATATATATAATATATTATATATATAATTTATATATATGATTTAATAAAGTGAAGATAGTTTTCAGTTAGAATAATAGCAATTGTATATCTTATATATTAATAATATATTTACTATTAATATTTGTATATTTATACTATGAGAATATATAATGATTATATTTAATTAGTAGTAATATAAATAAAGATAACATAAAACTAAGTTCTTTGGTGTAAAACTTATTATAAGATAGAATTTATTAAATTTAATATTCATTAAAAATTTTAGTGATATTATTATTAATAATTTATGGTAAACATTTTTATAATTAATATTTTATAATTACTTTATTGTTAAAATTTATGTGAAGGCTTGGATAAACTGTCATTCAAATACTTAGAGACACTTCACTCTCTTCCATATACTTGAGAAATTACTCATCCTTCAATAATACATGTGATATATATATATATATAATATATATATATAATATTATATATATATATAAATATATATATTATATATATATATATGAATAATATATAATATAATACTAATTTATGCTTTTAAATATATAATAAAATATATAATATATTATATAGTGTTCTATGAATAATTTATTTAAAATTATACTATATAATTATTAAACGAAATATAATAGATAGAATATTTTCAATAAATAATAATAGTTTTTAGTTATATATATATATATATATATTATAATATATAAATATAATATATATATATAAGGTATATATATAGTATAATTATAGTATAGATATATAAATACATTATTATTATCTATATATAATATTATCCATAACTATATCCCTAAACAAGTAAACACATTAGTGAAATCATAGTATTTCCCATAGTATATTATATATATATAATATATATATATTATTATGTAGATAAATTATTATTACTTATATTATTATAATTGATTAGCTATATTTATATATATTTTGGTATATATATATGTACTATACTATATACAAATTGAAACTCAAATTATTAATTAATTATTAATTACAAATATATATATCAAACGGGTTATATATAATTATATTAATAAAATGGCGATTATTTTATAATCTATCTCATTATTAATATATATATATATTATAATAATATATAACCTATAGTATACACCTATATATACTTATACAGATACAAATATTTGAACAAATTTATATATGAGGTGGAATAAAACATTTTTATTACAAATTTAAATATTTCTTTTCAATATCAAGGTTTTTGAGCCAAGCAACTGAGATATTTATATTAAGACTCATTTGAATTAAAGGGAAGAAGAAGATCTTCGATCCAGCAAAGCTCAACTTCATTTTTCCAAATACTCTATATGATAAAGAGCTATCAAATAGTTTATTTTGTGTTTATGTGAACAACATTATGATATATTCTTTAATTTGTTTATGTGAAAAAAACCATAACAAAAATAAAACTGTTTCGTTTTTGAACAGTTGTAGGGTGAAAGGAGGAATTTCTTTTTTGTGAAATAAATATTTTATAATAATAAATTCTAGCCATAAAATTCTTAAATATTCAAAGATATCTTTCATTTCAATTTTTTTGCCTTAAAATACTCCAATTTAGTTGTGGTAATAATATTTAGTTAGACACCTTATTTATACAGACATATTTTTTAACTATTTTTCTCTTGTTTTAATTTTACAATCTCTGAAAAGTACTTTCAAAATTTTGATGGACCATCTGCAGTCCAATTAGGTCCACCATGGGACAGCCCCACTCCGTTACGTTATACCATACCATAAATCAATTTACAACTAAAGATACGTCAGTATCTTGTTTACAGTATATAATGTAGAGCTTATTAAGGCTACACAAAAATTTGACAAGAAAATATCATGTTCGTTTTTTTTGAATGATATTTTCTTTATTATATTCCACAGAATAGGGTACAAAATGTAAATGCATAGAAAAACACAAAACATGAACTATTTACACAACTCAGAAAATTTATTTTTCATTTTTTTTTTATAACAGGAGCAGATTATTCATAAACATAAAAATAAAAACTTTTAATATTCTCTACATTTTAAAATGATATAGTAATATAAGCGCCTTTATTCTATTTAATACTATACTAATATTATATTACTATATATATCTAGAGTATATATACTATATATATATATATATATTATTAAATGTAATATGATAAGAAATTATATTAATAATAATACTCTTTTATATATGAGTATATATATATATAGGTCCCAAGCAACCTTCTATGTAGTGATTTAAATAAGTACAGTTTCACAGCAGTGATGTCGAAGCAGGTGATTGATGTTGAAAAACTTGTTCCGATCGGTGTCCTTCTTTTTTGGAGAGGCGGATTGGACTAGTAGTAAAGCCTCCTGGACATTGTCTAACGCGACGCTTCTTGTTGTTGACGGTCCTGGCGCGAGTGAAATTTTTTTCGTTCTTTTTTATTGCAATATTTCTTGTGTGAAATGGTGGTGCGCATGTCGGCGATCCTTGACTTTTGTCGGCTGCTCCTGTAACCGGCTTCATGAGCAGCCCCTGAAAAAAATGCCGTGTTTAGCCCCAGAGGGGTTCCAACCACCCCTTCTGTGGATTAAATATGTACGTAGTTTCTCAAAGCCATGTTGTAATATATCCAGAAGTCAGGTAGAATTTTGATATAATCATCGAGATGCCATTTAACATTTTGGGTTTAGCGACGACATTCGGACTAGTTGTTAGAGCCCTCCTGACATTGTCAAACGGCGACGCTTTTGTCGATGGTTCGAAAGTCCTGGCGCCAGTGAAATTTTTTTCGTCTTATATATTGCAAAATTTGATTTCACGCAACATAGCGTATTATTTGGGGCTACATTTCGGCTTACCTTTCTTTCATCCGGTTGCTCGATTTGTGTGTCTAAACACGATGAACACCCCTGAAGAATTGCGTGTAGCCCCAGCATGGCATTCTCAGACCATCCTTCTGTGGATATAAATAGTGTATTGAGATTTCAATAAGCAGTGAATATTCGAATAAGCAGGAGATTTGGAAAAAAACTTCCGAGAGCCTTTCTCTCTGTGGAGGTGAGATCGACTAGTGGTAGAGCCACCTCTACATTGTCTAACGGGTACGACATTTGTCGATGATTGGAGTCATGAGTGCGTAGGATGAAATCTTATGTTTTTCTCAGTATTATTAGCAAATGTTTGTGCTCGCTACAAGCATCTTGTGCCATTGTTGCGGGGACGCTCACTTGACTTTTGGTCGGCGTTACTCGTCCTAGTATAAACTCTCTAGCGTAGACCCCAAGAAGGAATGCCCGTGTAGCCCCATGTGCAAGAGTATCCCAAGTCACATCCTTCTTGTAATTAATTTAATGTCTCGGAGTTGTCAAAGCCCAGTATTGGTACTTAGTATATTAATTTTCTGTGAGTCTAGTAGCATTTTCGATAAACTTCGAGAAAATGTGTGGACTGTCTGTTTCCCTAGGGAGAGGTGGTATCGTGTTACACTTAGTGGAAGAGCTCTCCGCTGTATATGTCTAACGGCGACGCTGTTGTCGATAGTTCGGGTCCTGGCGCACTGGGGAAATTTTTTTACGTTTTTTTATTCGGCAATGCAAATTTAAGTACTAAAATTCGGGATTGGTTGAGCATATGGGCGTTTCCAGCTTTGACATTGGGCGGTTGTCCTGTTACCCCTGGATTGAGCAACCCCTGAAAGAATTACAGTGTAGCCCCCAAGAATAGAGGTTCCAAACCATTCGCTTATTGTGCAATTTTTCAAATAAGTAATCTGAGTTGTTGTCATAAGAAGTGAAATCGAAGCAGGAAATCTTTAAAAGACTCTATAACAGACTAACATACCTTTTTTTCTGGGATTTTCAAAATAGTGTCGGATCTGACTTAGCGTTTAACCTCTCTGTATCATCTTGTGCTAACAGCGACAACTGACGCTCGTGTCGACTCTGGTTCGAATCCTGTGCAGAGAGGTTGATTATTTTCTGTCTTATTAATGCCGCAAATATCATGTTTTCCGGCAAACATAGGTTGTGCCGGTATATCGCGTGGGCGCTGACTTTGGTGTGGTTGCCTCCTGCAACACCGAGGGAACCAAACATAGCAGGAATGCCTTTTAGCCCAGCGAGGGGTATCCAAACCACCCATCTATTGATTTGAAATTTAATAAATCGTAGTTGTTCTCAAGCTCTCTAGTCTATCGAAGACTACAGTAAATTGGAAAACTTCCGAGAGCTTCTACTTTCTGGGCGAGGCGGGATCGCAATAGTTGGCTGAGCCTCTCACATTGTTCAGTTAACGGCGACCTGTTGAGATCGATGGTGTCGTAGTTCCTGGCGGAGTGAAATTTTCTTCGTCTATATTGCATAATTTGTCGCAACAAGCATCAGTTGTGCCCATGTTGGCGTTTCCTTGACTATGGTCAGTTGTCTTGTACAGGACACCCCAGAGAATGCCGGTAGCCCCAGCAGGCGTTCCAACCGACCCTTCTATGGATTTAAATAAGTTTCGAGTTTCAAAGCATTGATATCGAAGCAGGAAACTTGAAAACTGTAAATGAGATACCTTATTTTTTTTGTGGTGTTGGATCGACTAGTGTTGGAACTTCCTGTACATTGTCTAACGGTGACGCTGTTGTCTGACGGTTCGAGTCCTGGTGCGAGTGAAATTTTTTCTTCGTCTTATTATTGCAAAATTTATCGCAACAAGCATGATGTCCAGTCGGCGTGGCCTGACTTTGGTGGTTGCTCCTGTTAAAACGGGAGCAAACTAGCAGAATGCTGAATGTAGCCCCAGTAGGGGTTAAAAGCACCCTTCGCAGTATTATTTAAATAAAGTTATCTCAAATGGCAGTTGCATATACGAAGCCAGGGAGACTTGGAAAACTATTCCAATACCTTCTTCTCTGGAGTGGCCAGATCGGACAGTTAGAGCTCTCCCTGTACCCATGTCTATACGGGACGACTGTGCTGTCGATGGATCGCGAGTCCTGGCTCGAGGCCTGGAAATTTTCATCGATCTTATTATTGCAAAATTTATCGCAAACAAGCATCTTATTGCCCAAGTCGGCGTGGCTTGACTTGGTTTGGGCTTGCGTCCTGTAATCCGCTAGTAGCAAGCCCACAAATGCCGTGTAGCACCCAGGCAGAAGTCTCGTAGTCTTATACTGTATATTCTTGCGATCCTACTTCATACACAGCACACATAGTGGCTGACTATACTATACAATTAGCAACTATGTGTAGTAGACATACCGGGTCATGGTATGACCCTTAAGCTCACTTCAAGACTTATTCCCCTTTGCACTCCACTAGGGATTTATTGCACCAGCCGATCTTCCTTTCCATTGAACTAACTTTCATATACATTTCTGCATCCCTTCCCTTTCTACTCCGACCAATATATTCCTAAATATTTTGAACTCAGACATTTGTTCCAGCTGCTCACCATCTAACATAAACTTCACAGAGAGACCTATCCTCACTCAAAACCATAACCTTACTCTATTCTACGTTTTACTTTCAAAACCCTCCTTTTACACACCTTGCCAAATCTCTCTCTTACAATCCCCTCCTCTCAAAGCTATGTTTCAGATTCGCCAACACTGAAACCTAAATCATCCGCCATATAATAGTTAGCACTCCCTTTCACTCTCTTTCAATCTCCAACTTCTAACACCATCCCTGCTACCTCACCCTACCTCTGATTCTTTCATACCCAATCCCATATATATAGTATATATAATATAATTATATATATTATATATATATATATTATATATATATATAATATATATATTAGGCGTTTACCAGTACATAAGTAGCCTTAATTATATATTAACAAACTTATTTAATAAGGATAGGGAATTTTCATCACTATGTATATATAGTAATAATATTATATAATATATACTTACTATCTTTATAATGATATGTTAGTATATAATAATTATACTATGATATATATACCACATATTAAAAGCAATTATTATTTCTATATTATTAGTATATATATTAATATTGATTATTAAATAATATATATTATATATTATATAATATAGTCATTATATATAGTAATACTATAAAATTATAGAATTAAGTGTTAGCCTTATATATATATATATATTCAATATATACTATCTATATATTATATTAAAATAATCATTCATCATACACTTATTTTTATAACAGTTCGCGATAATATATATATAAAGACAGTATAATATGAATTATAATATAATATATAATATCATATAAACAATGCACTTATACTGAACTTAGTCAGTCGCAGCCACTAAGCCTTTAATATATCGCTTTAAACAACTCGAAAGAACAAATAATAATTATTTTTCTCCGGCTCCGGCTCCACCCGAAATTTATTTCTGCACTGTTTGAGAATTGTGTAGTACTTTCTGGCAATAAATTGTTACAGACTTGAAAAATCAGTTTTTTGAAAAAAATTATGTGCCAGAATCCGGTTCCGGTTACCATTAACGCCTACCTGCAGCTCCAGATTACCGGCGGCTGTGATCCGGCTAAGGTTTCTTGTACCAATTTTTTTATAATCATTGTTTTATAGCAACGTCTTCTGGCAAAATATAAACTTTTTCTACCCAAATAAATAATATAGATATAAATAATACAAAATTATACCAGAATCCGGCTCCGTTTCCGACTCCGGATCCAGTGTTATCGCAACTTTTAAGGTTCGATTCTGCACCTATTTTCAACATTTGTTGCAGCACGTGTTTCCTCACAGATAAAATTTTCATACGCTAAAAAATACTTCTCCTGGGTTGGAAAAATTTATAATATCATAACTGATCCGGCTCTAACTCCGACTCGCGAGGTTACCGACCCGGATCCGAGGATTCCCGACTAAGGTTTTGAACTATTAGAAAATTAGTCAGCAAGTTTCTGGCAATACATTTTTCAACTAAAAATTATTCTGAAAAAATTATTTAATAAGCAAATCCGGCTCGCCGGATCGCGACTCCGGATCCTGCTCGTGGATTCCGAGTATTCTCATCAAATGGTCTGCGCACTATTTGCAAAGATGGGTTCAACACTTCTTCTTTCCAATAAATTTTGATCCAAATAAGACAAAGTTTCTTTAAAAAAAAAAAACCCTAATGTAAACCGCAACGGATCCCGCGCAGGGCTTCCGTGTTCGCGTCTTCCGCATGCAGTGAGCTCATCGGTAGTCAGACTAAGGTTTACTGTACATATATTTGGACAATTGGTCAACACGTCTATCTTTTCTGGCAATACCCTTTTTCGCCTAAAAGATATTTTTTTGAAAAGAATTAATCAACCCAGGTATCCACGGCTCTCGGAGCTCAGGTCTGGGCTCCGGCTCGGGCGCTCCGACACCGAGGCTCCGAGTTCAGCTTCGGCTTCGAATCTGACTAAGAGGATCCGACTACGTGATTTGAAAATTGTTCAGCACTTTTTCCTATCAATAAATTTTCCACAAAAAAACAACATTGATTTTTCGTCGAAAATAAAATTCATACCTCAACGGGGGCCGAGTACTTCGTCTCACCAGGTTCTCTCTCGAACTCCCGAGATTTCGGATCGATTTTAAGGAAATTACTCACTATTGAAAATTGTTCATCAAGTCTTCGCGATAATTATTCATCATGGGATATATGTCTACATCTCTTTGAAAAAATTCCACGTATTACGCAATCGATAAGGCTCCGAATTCTGAGATCCTCCGGATTCCGGACCCGACTAGGTTTCCTTGGCTACTTGTGCTAAGAAGGTTGTCCTCTAGTACTGCTCCTTCTGGCATTGTAAACTTTTTTCATTAAAAAAAAAATCAAATTATTTTTTGGAAAAAAAGTTCTGTACCCAGGCTCCGGTCCTGTATCTCTCTTAGCTCCGCTCCTATGCTCAAGCTCCGACTTCACTCGGCCTTCCGGGATCTGACTAAAGGTTCTGAGAACCGTCATTTGAATCTAGTTGTTCATCGCTACGCTCCCTAATCTGAGCAACATAAAGTTTTCATACCTATAGAGAGTATGTTCAAAAAATTCATACCAGGATCCGGGCTCCGGCTCCGGATCCGGGATCCGGACTAAGGGGTTTCTGAACTACTTTGAAGAAATTGTCTCAGCACCGTTCGTTCGTGAGTGCTAATAAAATGTTGCAGCTCGTAGAGAGATAGTAAGTGAAATGTGTCCAGTATAGTAATGTTGCATACTCTGGCTCTGACTCGATCTTCCGACTTTTAATCCGACTCCGGCTCCGACTCCAAATCCGGATCTGATTAAGGATTCTGCAACTATTGAAAAGTGGGTTCAGGCTAAGTCTTCTGGCAATAGAGTTCATCTAAGATGTATGATAGCTGTAAAAGATGGAAGTTATACCAGATCGGCCGTCCTCCCGGAACCAGCTTCCGGACCGGGTACCTAAACTTTAAGGGTGTTTTCATGCCAACTAATGAAAAATTGGTTCAGTGGGCCTACATTCTGGGCAGTTTAAATTACCTAGATCAACCTAAAATAATACCATATATTTTTTTTTTAGAATAAATAGATTCCATTCCATCCCTACTTGACGGTGTTCACACTCCTCGGCCTCCTGGCCTCCTCAGTGCTCACTCAGCTCCCCGGGCCTCTCGCAGACTGACAAACTCCGCGGTCTCAGATCACAACCTTCCGAGCTTGCCGCCTCTATGTTTCGTCTCTTGCTCCGTATTTCTGACTAAGGGTCTGCTACGCATTATTTATGTGCAAAAAATACTTCGAATTTAATTCGCACCCGTGTTACTCTCTCGGCTCATATATTATAAAGTGTCTTTACATCTCTAATCACTATAACCCTATCTCTTTAACATATCAAAAATACACCTGTATCCTTATCTTTGCCGACCACGGGGCTTGCTGACTCTTGGCCCGATTTCTCTTTTAGGACTATCCTCTAGAGGCTGACTTTAACGGGCAATATCTCGGTGAGATCCTCCTCTTCAAACTTAAGGGATTCTTCTCATAGAGGTGCATACTACTTTCGAGAACCTGGCTATCAGCGACTTAGAAATGTTGAGCCTATTAGTCAACTCAGAACATATAATTCATAATCTTCCTATTCTGAAAGAAAATAATATTTATATTCTATATAAATTAACAGGTTAATTCTTCTTAGGTGGTCTGTTATTACCCAGATCCGACTTTCCGAAATCCGGCCCCGCCGTCCGGGGCAATCTTTTCTGGTATACAAATTCAGCGCAGTTATGACGTAGTAGACACTCTCATTTCGAATACTATAGAGTTGTCTCCGCAACATTACATTCGGCAATAAATTTTTGGTTTACAGCTCTCCGCTCTAAACAGGACACTATAATTTATACCAAAAAGATAATATATAGGCCGAAATATACACGAACAACACAAATTACTAAGTAACAATTCCTCAACCGTCCGCATATCTATTGAGAGAGAGTGAACACCGAGTGAGGTACTTGCAGGGTTGAGAGTGGCGAAGCGGCTACCAGTGAGTGTGTGGTGAGAGGTTCCAATGCCAGAGGTTAGGGAGTAATTGGCGTGGGAGTGCGAGCGAGAGTGTGCTGCGAAATTTAGGACGCCATAAGTGTGTAGCTCGACTCGTGTCTGACTGACTTCAATCCCTTCGGTCTAATCGAGAAATATGAGGGACTAACTAGTCACTGACTCAGACGCTGATTCTGAAAGGTAGAGTGGTAGGAGGTGCAGCAGCGTGTAGAAATGAATACTTCACGGACATTAAATTTACGATTCACCACAGAGCACATGGACCTATTTCTAAGCGTAAAAAAAATTCATGCCAGGCTTCTCCGGTCTCACCGCCGAGCGTCCCGTCTGCGGTCGCCCTAACCGTGCCAATTTTCTGGACATCAAACAAGACACGTGACACTCCAACAGTTTCTCGTTCCAGCTTGGCGAACAGTACAAACAGTTGATGACGTGATAAATATCGATCTTGTGAGATCCTTATCTTGATAATATCATTAAAAAATGTATTTAAAAATATCGCTCCAATCATTTTACTCATTTAAAATGTATTCTTATAATGGGCTTAAAATATAATTATACCTTTACTTCACCGGTATCTCCGGCCTCTACGGCTCCTGAGCTCCGACTTCGATCATCAGGTGAGCTTACTTGACTTATCGGATCCTAGGATCCGGATTCAGGATACATAAGGATTTACTATTATTGAACTATATTTTGTAAAAATTGTGTCAAGTCAACATTTACTTATTCTGCCATATAAAATTATTTCATTCTTAATAATATAAATATTTCATGAAAAAAAAACTAATAACTATATGAGCTCCGGGCTAGAGATCCTCATGAGATTCTCATTCCTCTCATGTTTTCGCTGCGCAGGTTACCACATTTTTTATTGACTGGTGAGGATATAAATAATCCCAAGAAGAGCTAGAGGTTTGAGAATCCTAATTAAGCTAAAAACAAAACAAAAATCTCAAATAATTAATTAGATTAATATAAATAATAGTTTATTTGTTCTTAATGACCTATTATAGAGAATTGCAATTTTGAATGGAATTAAATTTTTTTTAGGTATCGTAACACTCTATCTCTCAAAATTAAATAATGTTTGTGATCTAAAAAACTATCTTATAGAATTTTTTAAATAAATAATAATTTACACCATGAGCATCATGGAGGAGGATATTTTACTTAAGATAATATATAAAAAAAACTTCCTAGTTATGACTTAGTGCTTCCCTGAATATGGGTTGCTCGTTAATTTGTAGGGTCTCCCTTTAATAAGGCAACTTTTTTTTGTTGTTGCAGCAACATTTTTTAGGGCTATTTATTCTTCCAAAAAGATACATTAGATTTAGGGGTGAACTTGTATATTTATACGTATTAATGAATTTGCTTGGCCATCATGGATGTTGAATTAATTACATATATAAGTTTATTATCTCTATTTCTGAAAGTTATAGATGATTTCACTTGGTAGTTAAGGTAATATTTTAACACAGCGTATATTATAAGGTTTCCACCGTTTTTTCCTCTCAATTATGATTCATTATGACATTGAATAACGTGAAATAATCATTTTCCGGTTAAAGTGGTTAGTTTAGTTCATCGATGTTATTTACTCGAAATATATTTTTAAATGTTTATTTCCATTACGTCCTTAAAAATGATGATCTTCTTGATTAACTTTATTCATTTATCATATAACTTTAAGGGAATGATAGGTGTAGTAAAATCGTGACTCTGAATAGTCATAGATTACTGGGCCTGTTATATGGATAGATGTGGAAAGTACTTGAAATGTGCATGATATTATCTCGTCCCGCGAGTATATCGTTTCTCGAATGTGGACGTCATGTGGAAACCAGAGGGGGGCGGAATACAGAGGGACCAGAAGAGGAGGAGGGTATGAGAGAATTGAGAGGCGAAAGTGGTGAGAGATGGCGAGTGAATCGTTGGATGCAGGCGAGCTCGAATACGTCGGAGAGAGATGCAAATGTCTTTCTGAGTCGAGCGAGACTGAACTCGTCTGTCTTAAGTCGTTCCAAGACATCTTTGTTTTAAAAACACGTGATTAACTACAGAATGTGACGACTGGAAGAGGAGAATAAAGATTCCGATGTGAGGATGCGAAGACAAATACCACGAGGCTGTCGGAGAGAAAGAGCAATAGTGAGCAAGGGATATGCGAAGAGAGAGAGAGAGATCTTGAGGAGCATGATGAGCGAGTACAGAACGTGCTTGTGACGTATCGGAGAACGAGGATATTTGATGGACAATTGTTTGGTGAAAGTGCCATTATGCTCAGAGCGCTTGATGTCCTGTTGATATGCGAAGAAATAAGCTCATCTGCGAGGGATCGTACATCAATAATACTGCCACGCATGATATCTTTTTCGTGTACTTGATTTATAGAATGAAAGACAGTATGAATGCCAAAGAAAAAGCAATTCATTTGGCTGAGATAGTTTCATCACAGTTGAAAATCGTAATAATTTACGTCATTTTGGTATATTTTTGTTATAAAAATTATTGTGTATTACACAGTCTTTGAATTCCGTGTCATATATCTAGACTCTCTACTAGATTTCGTTCTCTTTCTATAAATCTGGGTCTAGCGTAGAGTGCTCTCGTGGCGACTATATCTTATTACAAAATATTTCGCTTTTGGCTATTTTGGTTAATTAAATACCTGTGAATATCTATCAACTCATTATAATATTACTAATACACAAAGTAATTAAACATTCTCTCGAACAATCACAAATACTACAGCAGACTAGGACAGGAGCGTCGCGGTCTTCCCCTAAGTCTCTCTCCGACGTCAACAGATCGTCTAAACAACTTATCCAATCGATTACAGTTACATATATTTTGTCCTTGAATCTCGTAGATCTCTATGTCTGTGTCCGCACACGAGCGCTGGAAAGCCCTTCTTATGTCACATTTATCTTTCCGCGGATCTTCGGTCGAAACTATATCTCTCTTAAACCATACTAATAGTGGCCCCTATAACTCATAGAGATAGGTTTTTGGTGATTAATGATTAAATGTACTGCATAATCAATGTAACTTTGTGGATAATTTTTTTTTTTAATAATTTTGACCATAGTGTTAACTTCATTGGATATAGAGTGGCATCATGAAATTTCTTCCTTTAAATTTTGAGGCAGCAATATATTGTTTTTACAATGGTTGATGTGAACAGGATTCTATGGTTTATATGTATCAGCTCTAAATCAGCTGAAATATTTGATAGGCGTTGATATCGCAAGCATACAGGATGATCGAATTTCAAGAAGAATGCAGTGGCAGTACTGTTTGAAGATTCATGCAATTGCACCTGATTTATCAACATCTAATATTGGTCAGTAGAATAAGGATTCGTAAATGACACTACGCTTAATCAAGAAGTTTTACTGAAGTCATGCAGGAATATTTTTCATTTACGTAAATATATTAAAATATATATATGTTCAGGTAGAAATAAATGTTAAGATAGAGTTAGATTCCTTTCTCAATAAATGAACAATCATAAAATAATTTCATTTTCCTTCAATAATTCATAATTTTCAATTTCATATAATAGTCAAATTATTTACAAAGTTTTTTTTATCTTCTTAAATATTACAATGTTGAATAATAAATATTTGGAAACGAGACTTGAATGAATGCGGGTAAGAGAGAGATTTTATTAATAACAACACATGAGTTTAGCGAGATAGAGAGAGATATAACTTATTACTACAATACCTGGTAGTCGGAGACTCGTTATTTTATGTAAGAATATATTTCAACCACAATAATTATACATCAAATAGTCTCTTCACTTATAAAATATTCACGTAGAAATATTAACAAATATGCTTCTTGAGATTGGCACTGTTTATAGATACAATAAAATTTCATACTTTCGGTGAATACGGTAAACAGTATAGGCAAAATTTTTGGGGACTGGATGCCGGAGTCAGAGGCGAAAATTCTTATTGCGGGATGGAGCGAGAGGCGCAAAAGAAGATGGCTGCTCCGGCCGGCAAATACAAAATTAAGTAACTTTTAATTTTTTATTACTACAGGTGTTATATTATATATATATAATATATACCTATATATATATATTATATAATATATATATATATATATATATATATATATATATATGATAATATATAATACTATATATATATATATATAAATATTATACTATATATATATATTTAAATATTATATATATATTAATTAATTAGGAGATCACCTCCAATTCTTATATCCCAAATATATTTTTAATATGATATATATTATATATATACTATATAATATATATATATATATATATATATATATAATATATCTTCTCTTTTCCAGAAGATTAACTTGATTATGTATATTTGTTATTCAATAATAAAAAAGGTTCGATACTTCTATAGATACTTTTTTTTTTAAAAATTCGTTATTTTAAAGTTTATATCCTTAGAAAAATCATCGTCAACTAAACCAAAAACCGAAAACATCCAGTATTGAAGATATTCCATACAATGGTTGAAAATCTTTCATTTGTCATATGAAGAGTTGCACAGTTGAGATTGAAACAGTCAGTTCGGATCATGCTACAAAAGAGTTTACCTGAACTACAGTTTACTCATGGGGTCCAATACCACTATTGGATCCTTAAAGTTAATGCGCACATTTAAAACGCTATCATCCCCAGACATTGCTGCAATTTGTAAAAAGAAAGGTGACAGCTAAAGGTCAATCAGGATAAACTATATTGTTTTAAACCTTAACTAAACTATATTGTTTTAAGTGTAACTAAACTATTATCTCTATAGCACGTTGTATATTAAAGCCACCTTGATATAATGTTGTTATACGTTGTTTCAAATGCAATTCTTTGCTTTCATTTCCATCAATTTCATCATGCTTTGCTTTTGCTTTTTATGTTTAATTTCTATTATAAATATCAGAACAAATGTAGATGAAACCATCATTATTAAATCCAGGATTAATTATGAAATTCTATAGTAATTTAAAATTCATTTCTAGTTATTTAGACTTAAGAGTAATCTCAGCATAATATAGAAATTTACAATAAATTAACAGTCCTAAAATAGTAACAAGAACATCTTTGAATCATGTTACCATGTTATAAATAATATTAGAATTGTAAACATGTGATTCTTAAGCAGAATTATACAATACACAAGCGTATTTAGCTTAGTTACGGATAACGCATCAAAACATGAATCAGTTCGATTGAAAAATTAAATAAGGACAAGAGGGGAGGAAATAGGAAGCTGGTAAATGTGATACTGATTTTATTGGATGTCAAAACGAAGAAGTAATGTTTGTTTTCAAGAATGAACTTGATCAAACTATGAAAAGACTATGTTCCGATAACGTTAACATTGCACACATAGATGTGAGTTCATACTTTACGTTAGCAGTGAGTGATGGTCTCCACAATACTTATAGAGCAAATCTTATAAGAGCAGGGCGAGACCAAATTACAAAAGCAGCACGTACCCAAAATTATTGGAAGTTCTAAAAAGAATCAAGCTGCAAAAGTGGCATCTTAGATCAAGAGACAAGATGGGAAGTACATGTCTTATGCGCTAAAGGCTCTGCAACTAAAAGATTATTATAGTAGTAGTATGATTGCTGCCGGTACTCCTGAACTTCTCTCTCCGACAGTCAGTGGCAACAAATCGAAACACTCGGAGAATTATTAAAACACAACAAATTGAAACACAAAAAATATTCAATCAAAAAAGACTTCTACTCTGGCAGAAATTTTTTATAGAGAACAGATTTTAGCAAATCACAAATAAATTCCAGGAAAAGAAGAAGGGAAAGAATGTAACTGAAAATAAAATATTTTTTTTTGTCGAGAACTTTTGTAAAAATCTTTCTCAGAACTGAATCTGATATTTAAAGCTAGGAATGTTCTCTTTGTGAACTAGGATTTAAAATGAATAACGCTATCCAACAGAAATCTGGGCCGGAGACCAGATAGTTCAGCAGTTCAGGAATCCTCTTGTAGAATTTTTTTCAGATGCAGATGAAAGTAAAATTTGAAGATAATCGGAAAATTGGAGCAGCAGAGAAAGCGATTGAAAAACTAAAAAGACAATCTACTAGTAAAAGACATTCAACCTAGAAATATCTTCTTAGAAAACATAACTCTGACCTTCTTAAGTCATTAGATGGCATAATGAAAATCGACCGGCAATCAAAGTTAACAGTTAAAAGAGGCAATCAATTGCTATCCTAAAACTTTCAAGATGCCATGCTTTCACAATTACAGCTTTGCCTCCTATTTTTCAAGTGAATGTTGAGAGCTTATTTTCTTGCTTTAAAAATAATAAAATCGGATTCTAAGGACATCGTTAGAGGAGGATTTTATTGATGGTTATTACTTTTTCAAGAAAAATTGTTTTGAAATAAATTATATTACATATGGTCGGGCTGTTCAAAGGAGACTTATTTTAAAAGTTAGGAAAAAAAAGTGAATTATTTATATATATATAATATATATATATATATATCTATAAATATATATATATATATATATATATTAATATATATATATATATATAATATACGGTATATTATATATATATATAAAAATCTGTTTTGAATAAAATTGTTATATATGTTCAGGCTCATAGTTTCAACGAGGAATTATTTTATACTTTAGGGATGACTCTAAAATATGATTTTTATTCTTTTTAGAAAAAAATAATAAAATTATATTACAACGTAACTGTACAAGCAGTTCATCGTTCAAAAAGAGGATTATATTAAAATATAAGAAGAAAAGGAATGATTTTTTTTCTCTGTATTTCTTAAAATTCTTATTTTCTATAGAAAATATTTTTCTAAGTCTTTAAATTCTAACGCTAATTAAACGAATGTCATTAACAACCGCGCATTTAATTTCATCATACCGCTCAAAAATTTCTATCAGCAACTTAAATGCTTCTCAATGCACTGTAATCTGGAGCGAAGGATTTATACACTAGGGTCGGAGCCGGAGCCGAAGTCGAAGTCGAGCCGAAGTTCGGCTTTGATTTTGACGGAGTTCCGGAGCGGGTAATTTAAAATGCTGAAGCCGGAGCCGGGTAATTTTAAAATTGCTGGAGCCGGAGTGGAGCCAGAAAAAAATTTGCGGCTCCGCAGCCCTGGTTTAAAGATACAATAAAATTTCACACTTTCGGTGATATGGTAAACAATATAGAGTAGAAATTTACAAGCTACTTGCAAGATTCGTTGGAGACATGAACTTTCTTCAAATGCTAGAAACTCAATTAACATACATTAGAATAACTTTCACTTTGTTATTTCTTACGATAAATTTACATTAATAAGACGAATACTAGAGCTATCGTAACGAAAATAGATAAACTCTGATTGTAGATTCACAATAACTCTCTCTGCTCATGCAGCAGTCTATAACACGACTCTCTACCTTGAACTCTAGCGACAGACTCTCTCGAATGCTGCGTTGCATTCAATCATATACTACATTATTTCAGGGTTTACATACTTGTGTCTCTTTGACTCTTAGAACTAAATACTATTCTTTACAAATTAATATAATTTAAAGGTTTTGTTTTCTTACTTAACTAAACGAATAAATATTTATATTATACATATTTATGCGGGTATAGAATACCCTCTCCCCTGAAAAATAATTTTTTACTATAAAATTCCTATGATATTCTGTATAAGAATCTGATTAAAACAAAGCATTTAAATTCTACTCTATTTATACTTCTTACTACATAGAATTACTAAGTCACAGAAACAAATCATTCTTCTTCCAAGATTTTCGATTTCATTTTCATAACGATCAGGTATAACTTTCAGGGAGGTATAAGACATGAATAAAAAAAATATACTAAACTAAAATATATCCATCGGCAGCTCATCGAAACATTATGCATAAAAGTAATAAAAGGAAAATGTGATATTTTCCCTTGAAACATAATGAAATTTATCACGAAAATGGATAGGAATCTTTCGCTAAGTAAAGCATTTAGTGAAAGGTAGTGTTCACTGATAACCCACTGTCACACTTACTTGTTATACACAATGGTTATCCAAGTTTGAATATTGATCAACATTTTGATCAACATTTTGAAATGAGATCGCTGACTGTTGTTTGAGTATTTAATTAGACTACATAGTAGATCAGTTTCTTTAAGGTAACACAAAGAAATGTTTATCAACAATTCACAGTTATGTACCGTTTCTATTTTTCCCTACAAGTTTAAATATTTTAATGTTTTTATCAGTTTTTTTTTAAGCATCGAAGAGTGGTAAGACCGTCAATCGCGTGTTTGTCATTCCTGTGCTTATGCCTAGTTAAAGGTCGTATTGTACTTTTGCTGTGATTTTCAAAGTAATTTTGGGCATTTCTCATAAAAGTTACTCTGTGTTTACAAAAATTGGAAATCAGCTGTGTGTGAAGGAGTACATGGTTTTGGCAATAACACAGAAAAAATAAAAATAACAAAGTTGTCCCTAATTACAAATAATTGATCAAGCTATTATGATGGAGTTTATCGAATTTAGAAGAAATTGGATTTAAAGTTAAATTTTAGGAATAGAACCATTCAGCAATTCAAAAATGGCGCCTACCGCACCGCCATCAATGTTTGTTTCACATTTTTTCTTAAGATCGAGCTAAATTCGGCAAGCAAGTGAATAGCAACCTTGCAGAATAAGGAAATTCCATATGTTTTGGTGAGCATATTTTACGATTTTGAGCTAATTTGACATAACGAACGCAAACTTGAGCAGTTTTAATTTAACTGAAAATGGCTTGGGAGAGAAGAGAGAGCCGGTTTTTATACACACTCGAGCTCGACAATATCGCGTTACAAACTCGAGCAAAAATTTACATACCTTTCTTTGCTCGAGCGATATCATTTTCTGAATTTTTAACTTCCAAGATGGTAGGAATTTACATAGTAATACTTTCGATTTTACTTAATAGATTTACTGATCCGCTTATCCATAATTTTGGTACAGAACTAAGAACGCTATATTGAATATTCAGTAATAAATACTTCTAGAGACAAAACTTCCCATCCTAATCAGACAACTTTTCAGTAGAATGTGTAATGTGTAGTGGGATTTTGGAAGCTCCGGTTCCTGCCGGAACAAACCTTCTAGGTTCCTGGGTGTTAGTGCACGCGGAGATGGCCCTCAAATATGGCACTACCCCAAGTAAAATTCTAATTTGAAACGCAAATAACTGTCACTTCTGATTGTGTATCAGTGGCAAAACTAAACTAAACTGATCAATGCGTTGTGTCAGACTGACCCTAATTTCTTAAATTAATATTAATCTATTAAAGTAAAACAAGAAATGTGTCTATTAATCTCTATCTTAAGTAGCTTACGTTTTAGTAGACTAGATCTGTAGCTAGTAATTCGTTCAAGATACGTTTACCCCAAGTTTGCCCTCGAAGAACTTCAAGGCATACACTAAAATGTATCTACAACTGTTTCTCAGTAAAAAAGTTCATTTTCCAAAATTAAATTAAAGTCCTATCTAAGTTACTGTACATACAAATTCCGTTAGATGTTCCAACTGGGTTCATAAAATTCGTGCAATCTGGTCTATAAATTAAATCAAAATAAACAATTTACTCAACATGCAATGTCGGTGTTCTCCAAAAGCCAAATAAAGCTCTTTCAAAAATTTAGTCTCCAGATCCTGCGAGCTAGACACAATTGTACCCATCTCCGATTTTATACACCTCTTATACAATTTCGTATCTTGAAATTAAGTATCTCCAATAAAATATTAAAGTCCTAGTTCACTGTATTTATTCAAAGGTACACTTAATTCAATCCAATAAATTATCAAATTAAACTCAAAGGCTCAAGTATTCACTCAAGTCTCGTTTTCAGACCAGATCAGGTTGAGTTATTTCAAAGTCGACCACAACTGAGTTATTTCAATGTTACACCAATATCCTTAATATAAATCTATAAATTTAAATCAATACAATGGTCAATCCATTTAAATTCATCAAAGTCACAAAATCAATTTCGAAAAATAACAAAAGTCTAGGTTAAGAAAAATGCTTAGCCTACAAAGTCATTCTTCTCTCAATGCAAAGTCAATCTGTGACAAGTGAAACTCTAATTCACTGCAACTCATCAAATAATAAAGTCCTCTTAAAATATCAAAAGCTCAAATTAATTTAAACTATCCAAATACAAAGTGTATTCCAAAATATCAAAAGTCCAAGTTAATTCAAATCAGTCAAATGTAAAGTTAATTCAAAAAAATCTAAGTCCAAAGTTAATTCAAAAATATCGAAGTCCAAATTTAAGTCAAAGATAGTGAAGTCCAAATTTAATTTCAAAATATCAAAGTATAAAACCAACTCAAAAACAACTAAGTCTAAATTTAATTCAAAAATATCGAAGTCCAAATTTAATTCAAATATGTCAAAGTCCAAACCAATGTAGAGTCTCAAAACGTAAAGTCACTTTACTCTATATTAAAATCTAAGTTCCAAAAGCTCAAAACAAAAGACAACTAAAATGTCAAAGTCTCAATTGGCTTACGTTAAATAAGTACAAGTCCAATATGCACTTTCAAATTGTCAAGTTAACGTCCACGATCTATTATTAACTTACGTTAAGTGTATTCCTTTTCGCTGTAGCTATTGTAGTTTTTGAGATATGATTTTTTTTCTTTTTTTTTTTTTTTTTTTTTTTTTTTTTTTTTTTTTTTTTTTTTTTTTTTTTATGTTTTTATCATCGAACTGTTCCGCGTCAATGGTCAGTTATTTTCAAGATGGCGTCGGTCAGTTAATTCAAGATGGCGTCGCCGGTGACTTCAAAATGGCGTCAACCGGCAGATTTCAAAATGTCAGCAAGTAACAATATACATTCGTTTCATTTGAAATTGGGAAATACCAACAATCGATCTAAATAATATATTAATACTCAAGGAACAACTCAGTAAAATGAATATTGTTTTCTTTTCTTTAATTTTCCACAAAACAAAACAAATAAAATAACTTTCTTAAAACCACAACAATTTTGACTGTAATAATTTAAATCTTTGATTATTTATTATAACTATCCTAAAAACCTTTTTATTTAATTTAGGCTTTTCTATAGAAAGTTAGTCTTCAATACTAAACTAAAATACTAATATTATTAACACATATAGGATATAGTGTGTTAATGTATCCTGATTCTTTGTAAACAATTCTAGCTACGGTTCCAGAAATTAACCGATTGGCAGTGATATATAAAATTTATAATTGATAATATATCACTATCATATAAATATCAACTGAAATTCCATAAAATATGCAATTCTAAGTTTCAATAATAAGCCACTTCGATCACAATAGTAAATTCCAATATACGAGAAAATTGCCCAATGCTAAGTCATAAATACGGTAGTATGGCTACTGATTTAAAATTTCACAAACAAGGAAATAATGAATCTAAGCTCTTATAGTCGAGAAAATGGCCACTGCTAAAATCAAAAATAAATAATTTATTCATAATAATTTTCCAAAATATTATCTTTAAATTTACATAGCAAAATCCCGGTATAAAATATTCTCAATTCCTAACCAAAGACGGTATCAAAGCGAGATTAACAATAATTATTTACACAACTGTTTTTTAATTTAATTCTAACTGAGATATTTTTGAAATTCTACAGACAAACAGAAAACACTTCTGAACAGTTCCAGTTCCAACTGGCAAGTGCACTTCGATTTGCGCTCTGTGTCCGCCATCTTAATTCGTTTTGTGACGTACGAGAGTGTTTCCACTTCTAAAGAAAATTCCTTATCCGAGTGTTCTTTTATTTCTGGTACAGGACACTTCAATAATTATTATACATATTATAGCATTTTAAAGACAAATACAATATATGTGACATAACATATTTTAACATCTAATATTTTGTTTATTTATTATAATCGAATAAATATTAATTTTTTATGTTTTTTTTTTCTACTTCTAATTCTTCATATCTTAATCTTATTTATTCTTCTCACTACCACACTATTTTCAATGCTTTACTATTTACAATTACAGATTTTAAAACTTCTTAAAATTCCTGTCTCTCTATTATATTATTTACAAGTTTAGTTTTCTTTCTAAACCACTAAAATTAAATTAATCACTATTATTCTTTCATCAATGTCCAAAACACTATAACAGGACAACATACACACATACTATACCACACACAACCACAGATACACACGGCACTCATACACAACAATAGATACTCACATATATAATAATATACTATATATATATAATATATATATATATATATATACTATATATAATTATATATATATATATATATATATATAGTATATTTATATACTATATTTTCCACGCAGCATCATCTTAAGTTTCCTACAATATTATATAATCAAATATTTTTACTATTTCATTTCTCACATTTTTAAAATCAACTTACACAAGGATGGCTTACCTGGTATGTAGGATTTATTAGTTTTAGGTTAGGCCCTACAATACCTCCATTCCGAAAGATCACGTCGTGTGGTCTTATGATTATTCTCTCTTATTGTTCATCTTCATTAATTACTTCATTAGTTGGTTCTATTTTAATTTCATCATACCATATGTCTTGTTTAAGGATTCTAGTGGTACGCCCTTTTATTATTTTCACATAGTGTATTTTTAATTTGTCCATTTGTGTACTCTCCTCCAAGAAATCCCCCTCTAGCCATCCACTTCTGATTTCCACCCATGTTCGTGGGTCGTCATTGTTAATTCGTGGTTCCACTGGATCTAAATTTATTGTCCACAAACCCATCTCATGGTGGTTATCTTCCCATTCATATCCTCTTTTACTAAATGTCTAATGCCTTCTTTGCACAATCTCCAGAAATGTTTGACAGCTTTCTCTCGCATGTGAAGTCCATCAGTGGTTTGGCCAGGGTAGGGTTCCATATTTTCTCGGGGATCTACTCTCCTTCTCGTACCTTGTCTCCTAGATTTTGTCTCTTTCCATGTATACTGCCCCATCCGTGCCAGAGCAAGCGGTTTAGGACGTATATATTCCTTCCATTGAACATAAAAGTCGTTGATTAATATACTAGCCACAAATCTCGCAATAGCGTCGACCTACATTCCTGGTGGTCATATTGTGTTCAAGCGTTCAAAAAGTTTGTACGGTCAAAATGTAAACGGCAATGTACATATCACTATAGCAAAATGGGTAATTATGGTCCCCACCATGCTGTGTGACCAACATATCTCTTCCATTTGCACTTCTGAATTGGGGTAAACTCCATGAATACTGTTTGTTGAGTTTCGGAAGAAAATAAAGTCGCAATGCAACCTACTTAAGAATGACTACTTGAAATCAAATCACTCCCAATTCCCACTATTTCCGTTCGAAGAATAGCTTCTCGTTGACGTTGCAACATTTCATCTACTTTATGCCTTTTTGTAATAAATGTTATATCTGTGTATGGGGCCCATCTGGTATTCCGCCAAGGATCGCACCCGACTGTCTCCAACAACCACAATCTTTTCCGATGACAACTCATCTGGGTTTGGGGTCCTTCGTCTGGTAGTCATTCTGAAATAATCAAATAAAACATAGTGTTACTCCCGAACAACAAAATTTCTCTATTATCTTTTCTGGCTGCCAAAAGCAATAATTCATTTATATTACTAAAGCCATCCTTATTTCTTTCAATTTAATTTAATTTCTTCATCTGACAAAGTGTTAATTATTTCATATTGTCAAAGCAGTCTTTTACTATTTTATTCCTAATTTTTTGTATCCAACCGCCAAGGCAATTGATTTCTCAACCACCATGGCAATTTTTATTTTAATTTTCGTTTGTCCCAGCAATCTCTTCGATTATCAGGACAACTTTATCTCTTTTTTACTAAAATAACTGTCTCCAGTTACTGGTATAATTTTTCCTTCGATTGCCAAAACAATCTTCTCTGATTATTAAGGCAATCGTAATTTATTTAACATTACTAAATACTCACTCTTAGAGCAATTAGACTAAACATCTCTGATTTCATATTGTGAAACCAATCTTTCTCCGATTGATAAGAAAATGCATAAAAAAATTTTTTTTTTTTTTTTTTTATTCAAAATTTTCTACACTAATGTATTTACACTATATCATTTAATCATTCTTTCATTCTCTGTGGATCTCCTCAACGATCCACGATTCCATATTTACGGTGTCATAATATATAGTTTCCTCAGACATATTAATAGTATCTTCCAAAGTACCTCCCTCGTAAGATCCAGTCTCAAACAATCTTTGTCCCCACATTTCTTCAACTTGTATACTTGCATCTTTATATTCTTTCTCTTTTTCTTTAACTCCGGATCCAAAAGGAATACTGAACCGTTCAAGTCTTTTCCAATTAAGTGCAAATGAATTCTTAACTGTTTCTTCCTCCTCAAAACCTTCAAAATCTCTAGGAACAGAACGAAAATCTAAGGGATCAAAACCCTCAAAACTATTTTCAGATATAGACCTTTCCTTTTCTGGTTCCTCACTCTTCTCCTCTAACTCTTTCGGTATCTCATAAAAATTTTTCAGATGTACTTGGTGGATTCTGTACAACAAGGTATTCCTATATTTGTGCTGTATGTCGTATAGTACACCGTTTCCATAAACCTTAACAATTCTATATGGTCTGTGGTACTTCTTAGCTAATTTATTCTGTACCGCGTGTCCTTTATAAATGTTCTTCTTTAGGACTAATTCTTCCAACTTAAAGGGTTCATAGTTCAGATCCTTCTTTTTCCAAGTTAATTCTTCCGATTCTTTCTTTTTTACGTTCTCTAAAAACAAACTTGCTGGTGTCTGGTTCAGTTCTCGATGATAACTATGATTGTAAGTGCTTATTATGTCACCTAAACAAGAATCCCATGTAGTTTTATCATCTAACATTCGTAACATGTTTAATATGGTCCTATTCACCCTTTCTACAATCCCGTTCGTTTGTGGGGTATTAGCCGCAGTTAATCTGTGGTGAATGTTTCTTTTACCTAAAAATGTGTCCATTAACTGATTTCTAAATTCTGAACCATTGTCCGTTTGAACTTCTTTTGGGTTTTTCAAGAAAGTGGCTAACATATTACGAAAATTTTCTAGTATGGTTTCTGCCTTTTTATTTGGAACAGCCACAGCCATCAACCATTTAGAGTAGACATCTACTCCCACTAACACATATTTATTTCCTTTGGCTGTTAACGGTAGTTCCATCAAATCCAATGCAACAATATCAAAAGGATTTTTAGCATTTATTTTCCATGTTGGTGGTTTATTCCTTCGTGCAGGAACTCCTTTATTTTCCTGGCACTTTATACAAGTTCTTGTGATCGTGTTACAAATATAATAAATCTTTGGATGCCAAGCTATACTTTCGGCCTTTTTTAACAATTTATCTCTTCCCATATGAAAATATTTCTTGTGCATGTCTATACAGAGATGAAACATATCTTTATAAGCAATCAGAGGAATTGGTCTTCCTTCAATGGATTTCATTAAATAACCTTCTTGACAGGTTATTTCTCGGATGTATCTACTAAAAGGTCTGAGTACATGATTCTGTTTCATTAATCTAATTTTTTCCACTTCAATTTCTTCTCCACAAATCACCTCACTTACTTTCAACAATTGGTGATCATCTTTCTGTCTTTCTTTTATCTTTGTTCTTAATCTTTCTTCATCATAAATATACACAAGGTCTTCTTTTAGCTTTGGTAATTCAACCCCAGTTAAATCTTGTTCATTTTTATCCAAATTACTCCGTTCTTCCTCTTCACTTTCGCTCTGCGTATCTCCAG
>JABUQX010068207.1:47500-98754 GCA_015478945.1 Trachelipus rathkii | reverse complement strand
TACCCTACTATAACTTAATACTACTTTGACTATAATATACTATATGAGAATAAGATATAACCCTAAATAAACTACATCATATATACAATATATAAGATAAAGTTTAAAACCGCACATAAACTAATAATATACACTCATATAACCCCCGTTAATATACTTAATACCTAAATATATCCATCATATGAATAACTACACACAACAGACAACACAAATAATCATACACAAGGAAAAAGACTAGATACTATATAACTACTAAAATAATACCATACTCATATATATTATATATACCGTAAACATGAAATAAAATATCATATATAGTTAATAGCCTATAAATATATACATATATTAAGGTATAATATAAATATAAATATATACCCTAATATATAATATATATATTATATATATGTAAGAGATATGCGCATTTTTTAAAACACTTTTATACATTACTGCTATTGGTAAAGTAAAGCAAGCAAAAACTTACTATTAAACAATACAACATTTGTCTTTTACTTTCATGACTTTTGACCATTATAGTCTTCTGAATGAGCACTTCAAAGCCCGCCTCAGACTTGACCTGTGCATCATCGAATGTTCGCACGGATTTGTCCCAAGTCCAGTGCGCGAGGCCCGATCATACTCTAATGCTATAGTACAATAGCAATTCATTTAATTCTAATGATATTACATTTCTCAAAATAACTTTTTATAGTTTTAATTCTATGACCCACAAAATAGATCTCTCAGCAGTTATGATGTAAGTTACTAGGAGAGTCGTCAGAAGACATTTATAAAAGCTGTACAAGCTTCTAGAACTACTACGGAAGACAACATATTTTCAAATCAACGAAATTTATTCTGCGAACTTGTATTATATTTGTCCGTTTTTTTTTCGTTAGTTCACTTTTGTTCACTAACATTCTGAGGCAGACAATTTCCGAACGAAGAACTTATTCACGTCGGCATTCATCCCATTGTTTTTGTAAGACTTGTCAGAAGACTCCGGAGTAGAGCTCTTTATTCTGTTTGTTCTGTAAGGGCTGTAGGGGCTCAAAAAGCCAGAAAAACATCTGTGTTCTACCTATCGCTCATCACTGCTGATACCTCCGCACTTCACTTGGCCTTAGTATGTAGTATATCAATGTTTCTGTTAAAATAACCCTCACCCTGAAATTTGTGCTAAGGATCAATGAAGTCAACATCTCATCTTTAGAGAGCTCATCAAAGAAGCTTGTCACTTTGCTATTTGGCGTTTTAGTGAGGCAATAAGTCTCACTTTGCCGCTTCTTGCAATTTCCTGAGGCCTCTTTCCACTAGCTATGTTAAAAACTCTTCCCGCAACTGGTTTAGATTGTGACCAAACCTGTTCTAAAACAGAAATAGTGGAAAGCTATTCATCAGGGCTATGTACTGATTTTGGGAGTGTCTTAGGAGGCGTATGTATATTAATACTTTTCCCATAAATTGCTATTAGAATCAAGCAGTAAAATGAAGTGAAAAAGTATGACAAATTTTGTCTTAGCTTATGCTGGTCGCCTATATAACTACAATTCAGAGCTCTTTGTTTGAAAGCTATAGGATGATTTTGAATACAACAATCAAAACTATAAAGTGAAATTAACTTTAAACTTAACCAACTAGCAATCTCGAACATCGTTTAAAGACCATTTCTGAGTTAGAAACCTTGTACATGTCTTTAAACAGTTTTATGTGATTTTTACTCATGCAGGTTCTGAAGAAATTTCTATTTCACAGTGATTTGCCATTCTTGGAAGACTCTGGACTGATAATACCCATTATATCTCAATTAAATCACATCATCCAGTGACCACAAACAGAGTTCATTTCTGTAATCTCCTTAACAGAATCATTCAAGACTAAGTTAAGGTTTTGATTTGCACAAAATGCACATACTCTGCATTAGGCGAATTTCGCTTGATTTTGGTCTGCAGTCCAATGTACTTCTCACTCATAACAGTAGCACCATCATAGCCTCTGACACCTCACTACACTTTATATATTGAAATGTTATTTGCTTTCAAAAACTTACACGGCTTCACTTTCTGAAACCTTCTCGAGCCTTTTGATTGTGTGCAGTATAGAGGAAAGGATTAATCCGCCAGTTGAATGATCTCATTAATCTGATAATGCTTCTTTCATTATCGTAATTTGAATGACAAGTTATTCTTATTACTACATGGACAGAGATTGGTCACAGTTTTTATGAAATATCTTTGGCGTCGTTAGTGCTAAATAAGAGAAAATATAGGGAGTGCATCTTGAGTTTTTCACATTAATTATGATCACGGAGCACCAATGTCTGTAAGCTATAAATAACAGATTTTCATTCTGAATAGGTGCACCACAATAATTATTTGTCTGCTGTCTTTTCTCATTTCTCCAGGTGACTTAAGAAGCGGGTATATACCTGGATAACAGAAATCATATATATGCAGAAGCTTTCCAGATTTTACTATCAAATAATATCTGGGAGAGTTAAAAGAAGAAATATACGCGTTATTTGGTAATTTATTTATTAATATATATATACTATATATATATAATATATCATGGGTAACTAAAGATTGATGTATAAAATATTAATAGCAGTAATAGACATATAAATATATATATATATATTATAGTAAAACCCCTAATAAATATTAAGCTTATATAGTGCATATATTTAATTATATATATATAAATATTAGTTTAATATATATAATATAGGAGATATTGCTGAGTAGAGTTATGATACTACTTATACTGTAATATTTTATATGCTATATATAATTATATATATGATTCTTACGAGAAATTAATATTATGTTCTATATATATATAAATAATAATCATTATATATATAATAAATTATTATCATAATAAAATTATTTCTAAGTTAAATAAGTATATTATTTTTTGATAAAATAATAAATTATAGTTGAGTTATATATATATTAAAATATTTTATTATAATCATATAACAAATAGTATTATTATAAAAAAGTATTATATTAAATAATATATATTATATATAATGATATAATTTCCTTATTATATAATTTTGACATAATATAAGATATATATATATATACTGTTATATATTTAATGTAATAATTATATATTAATTAAATTAAGTTAAAGTTTTTATTATATATAGATAATATATATATATATAAGAGAACGAGTTGGGAGAGAGAGAGAGTTAGAAGAGAGAGAGATTTTTGAGTAGAGAGAGAGAGAAGCGTATTCATATGATGTTTGTCATCGAAAAGGGGCCTCATCCCTCTACGAGTCGCCGTGCGCCCTACTCGGCTCCTCGCGCCCCCGCACCGCGGGGCCTGCGGGGAGTAATATTAAAATGTAGGGCTGTTATATTACGCCATTTGTCTCAGAGATTTCTATGTCTTAATCTCCTAACTTTAAATCCTACTTCTTTCATTAAATGAATCTTAACTTCACTCTTTGCCACATCGTAACTCTATTTACACTTCAATGCCGAATCGATCTCTGAACTCCCTTCATCTTCATAACTCCGCATGTTTCAATTTCAGCTTATCCTTCTGTTACTTCTTGAGGAATTGGTACACTCTCGTTTCTTAAGTCTTTGCCGATTCTATTCTCGACTGATCTGGTGTGATAGCAATTTGCCGTGTGGGTGAGGGTCGTCTGAACCCTTGATGGAAATTCAATTCTTTAAAAAAACTCAACTTTTCTTACCAATCTCCCTCTCTAAGATACCTTCTAACGTTTTCTATCTCTTTCGACGGTTCTCTCGTCCTCCTTCTTGGCAATATAAACATCCTTGGCCTTAACATAACACAAAAAAAATTCTTGGAAACCTCACAATCACAAAACGGTTGCTAAGGCGGCCTCAAAGAGAAACTGGAGTTCTGTTTTAGACGGCGAGACTTTTTTTCCTCTTCACAGTTACTCCCGTTATACAAGGGCCTGCATCCGCCCTTGTATGGGAAGTAACTGCTCTCATATCTGGGGGGGGCTCAGGTTTCCACCGGCTTTGGATAGTGTCAGGTCGATAGAGGCACAAAAACAACTTTATATAAGTGTGTCCGTATTCTTTCTAGTTCACTTGACCCCTCTATCTTTGCGGCCGCGATGTTGGAGCTTATCTCTTTTCTTTAATAGGTACCGTAGCGGCAAAGTGCTCGAGGGAACTTTCACTCGCGTGCCACCACCTTATAAGACGCCCTCGTGAGCCACCATATGGGGTTGCTCTGTGTCGGCCACATGAGGTTTTGTGTGATATTTAGGCAACTTTCTAAGACTAGGTTCGCTGCTGGTGCCTCCGTTTCTTTCCTGCCACCTCTTGTTCTGTGGAATTGCATCTATCCATTTTCTTGCCCGTTTCCTAGCGTCAATTGTGTTAATGCTCCCTCACTTTAAGGCCCGCGTCTAGATGCCATCTGCTAATTTGCGGTTAGTGAAGTTTTGGTTTATTGTTAACACCCCCTCCTTGAAAGGGCTTTGCCCGTGAGCTTTTTAATATTTAACTAGTAAAAAAAAAAAAAAAACAAATAGAAAAGGTGAGCCCGTTTATTGCCCATCGCAAATTTTCAAAAACCTTCGTAGCTACTAGAATATTCGCCTGCTACAGCAGTCACGAAACTCAGGAGGAGATGTGTATTAATTTTATGAACAGCTTCAACAAATTCTGCTATGCTAAAGGGAAAGATGTTCCTTGGTGAGAGGAGTGTTTGGTGCTAGTTCGGTTCCAGCTCCATTGCTAATTTGAGAGGTCCTCGAGACCTAATTCATTCTTTGCCTCCCTTCTGAGAAATTTTTTGTACCACCCTGTCCAGCCCCATTAAAGAAAAGATCTATTCGTTCAAAGATTTAGTAGAAACCAACATATATGAAAGCCTCGGACGCCTGCAGAGTCGATGCTAATTGCTAATGCTACGTATCAGCTATATATTATAATGTAAGTTTATAGTATATATATTATATATAATATATATATAAAATATATAATATTATATATTATACTGTTATTATAATTAACACCTAAGTTAGTTATAATAAGTATATATATAAATTATCTATGTGATTAGATATATATATATATATTTTCGGTTTTTATACACAGAATCGATTTAAATATTGCCTAGTTATTATAGTGAATATAATTAATTAAGTATAATTAATTTATTAGTTATAGGTAAGAGTTGGGTATAAATAGCCATCCAGTCTATAATGTAAATACAATTTAAAGTTCATTTTTATATATAGAACATTAGAGGAGTTGAGATTGGTTTTGGACATATGTATAATGATATAAAAAACAATAATGAACTACTTAAGATGCTAAAAGTATAATTATCATATATAAACTTAAAATAAAGAACATTGATTCGTAATATATTAACCAATAAAGAAATTCTGTAATTAAGAAAACTATACTTCTCATTTTCAATAAAGGTGCGGCAGACCAAAAAGATGCGCGTGAAAGCTTTTGTCTGATCCGCACGTTGGCGAAGTCGCTAATTTTTCTGATGGTAACTCTCTCAACTCCTTCGCTAGTCGCACCTTTCTTGAGTAGTCCGCTCGAGAGCGACTAGGCGACTTAAAGGAGGCAGAGAAGTGCCCACCTCTTAGTATGTATATATATATATATTAGTATATATATATATTATTCAATATTATCTATATATATCATAAAGTATATATAATATATGTTATATAAGTGTTATTATATATATATATATTTATATATATAATATATATAACAGATGAAACATCTGTCACCGTCTCACGGGTTTGAGCCCGATCTAGGGGTGACCATTTAACGTCCGAGGAAGGACGAAACAAGCCCAAGGAGGAGAATAATAGCTCACATTCTTCCACCCGGACCATTACTATTGGTTGATTATAATCTTAGGCTTATTTCTTTTATCCTCAGGATACAACCATATTAGCTGTATATAAAGTTATAGTAATAAATTAGTATATATATATATATATTTTATATATAGTATATAGTATTACTATATATTTTTTTAATCTATAGTATATATAAAAATGTATCAATATATAACATTTATAATTATAGTTATATATGATATATAAATATTAGTTTATATATCCGAACGACCTAGACTAATAAATTAGACTCAGAGTAGATTCCGGGTTGACACTCCCTGGTCCTGGCACAAACTAAATTGAGAACTGACATTAAAGGCATTGACTTCTTGGATAATTTATTAGACTGTCTTTTTTGGATATAATATATCAACGATAAGTTTTTATTGCAAATATTATATTTGCTTGTGCCAATTACTCTGGCCAGTAAGCTTAAAGTATGCCTTTTCGATGTCTTCTGTGTCTATTGATTATGTTATAAGGCTACGGTATAGGATTTGTCATGTTCTTACAAAACCATCTGGGTTACTGTAATATAAGAACGTAAGGTAGCGAACCTTTTAGTAAAATTACGTTGAAATAGCTGTAGCTAGAAGTAATGATGTTTCGTAACCCTAATTTGGACTTGTCCTGTGGCAAGAAAGATAAGACGGAATGAAATTGAAGTGATTCCAAACCATGCAATTTCAAGGACGCAAGAAAACTTTCTTGCTAGAAGCCCCAAAATTTGACCATCTTGGCAAAGAATTTAAGTCATGTCGTTAAAACCAAGATTCGGACATTGTTGAGGGAATCAATAAAAAAACATGATATATTTTTAATTTGACGACAAGAACATAGATAGCTAACCTGAAGAAAATACCGTGTCGAGGGCTAGGCAATATCGAAGGAAGAATTCTATTTTGTTCTGAAGAGCTTAAATATTATACCAGTTGTTGATCGATATGGGTTGAACGCCATGATATTGGAATTTACGCCTAGTGAGATGAATTAAAATACATATTATGAATTAGTAGGTAATGGTGATCCGCGTAAGTAAATAATTGATAATTAGTACATGCCCTATCTTGTGTAAGGGCTCTGCCGTGAGAATGACGGTTTACCGACATCTATGAATATAGTATTAAATGAGTTTATGCGTAGTGAGCAATCGTAAGATGTCCGAATTAAAAAATGAGTTTATGAGAATTATATTAGAAACGTTGTTTATTTCAAAGGGTTAACATCATCATTTAGAGGTCTGTGTTTCAAAAATACTGAATCTTTCATTTCTTTTCTTTCAATTTGATATCCCAAAGAGAAAAAAAAAAAACATTTTATAAACAATAAAAAAATACTTTTATAATAGAGAACGCCTACTAACATCATTAAGAGACAGAACGATAACTCAAAAACTTCTCGCAGCGACCCAATAGGTGTCTATATTTTTATTTTTTAAAGCAAAAATAATGGTCTACATTAAATAAATACAAAGTAAAGTATAATATCCATTCCTATAATCGTTACACAAGTGTGTAATAACAATAAAAACTACTCAATAATATTTGAATCAAATCATTTATCTTATGTTATAAAACATTACAAAATATACAATGCAAAATCCAAAGACATTTGAACATTTCAAAAATTAGAAAACAGAAAAATTAAAAACTAATCTTTATATTCTTATGAACAGCTTCTGCGAACCCGTCCAAATCCCCAATGTTTGAGACAGGAGTCGCATAAAACAATACATTGAAGAAACAAAACTAAAGAATTAGTTCATATATTCGTACAGTATAATAAATTAAATTTATTTATTGAAGAGACTTAATGTCAACTCTCTGTTTACCAGTAATAAAAATACTTATGTAAATGTATTTAATGCAACCTCTTTGAAACATACTACATATTTTAATACTTTAAATTTAATAATTAAAAAACTTTTCGGAACCTATTTAAATAAGCATTCTAGCAACTGACGAAAAAACATTAAATTAAAGCAAAAACAAATCGTAGATTACATGTATATAGCAATACTAACAACAATATCAATGTCAATGAGAAAATTTATCATATAAAAAAAAAAAAATAAAATTGTAATATAACCACCCACACCTACCCAGAAAAAGGCCCGGAGAAAAAAAAAGAACTAGAACACATGAAATATTTTTATATCAAAAAACTTAAAATTCATAATATGAAATTGCTGCAATTTTCAACCCCCGATTTTATAGCGATCATATATGAGAAATTCACACACATAGATTCAATTATAACAAGTTCGGTTCATTATATTACCCTTCTACCAATCAATTAAAATGTCGGAAAATTTATGTCCAAGGTAATTAAATATTTCACTAGGGCATTTTTGAGTAATATTTCACTATTAGATTTTTTAGTAATATCTCATTAATATATTATTATTATTATTATTAATATTATTATTATTAAAAGGTTATTCATTATCATTTATTCATTATTAGAAAGTATTTCGAAATATTGCCTAAATTTTTTGGAAATAGCTGAAAATCGATGCATTAGAAATTAGAAGCGTTTTAACGCCTTATGTACAATATTATTAATTTATAATCATTATTATTATATATTTAATAATTAATATTATCTATTCATATAATTACTATTATTATGTATTATTTATAATATAACGTATTATGTTTCAGCCAATGTGATAATTCTCTCTTTTAAATTTTAGTCATCCTCTTTCGAATAAAAGAACTAAAGGATTATTATAGTATACTAATAATATATACTCCTACATAACATATAGATATAATTAATATTAAATAAGTATAAGTACATATAATGATTATTATTATATATAATATCTAAAAAGCACTTGGATTATTATTAATATATAAAAGATACTATAATCATAGTACCCTATAAGAATACTAATATAGCATTATATATCCTTGTGATATGCATTAACTCCAATAAGTAATTGCAAACTAACAAAAATATTGGAGAGACACAATGATTTCTTCATATAGCGCTGCATACGGACAAATAATTTATAAACAATTTAGTTTATACAACACATAATAGAAAAGTTACCCATTTAATATAGAAAATTAACGAAGGTTATCAAATATATATTATATTCATATAACATATATAATATACTATACTACATAAAGATAATATTATTAATAATATAGGATATATATATATATATATAATATATAATATAATATTGTTAAGTTAAATTATATAGTACTCTATTTATTAGTATTTATATAAATATATACTTTATACCATGCATCTCGAACAAAACTTTCGCAGCAGCTAAAACATAAAGAAATAGTGCATGATAGATGTTCATCAAGTAGTATGAAACTAATTTAATAAGGCCTTTATGGGGACCAATATAATAAAACATCTTATCGTAGAAGAAAAATTTTTATGAAAACTCTTTTAATCTAAAGGAGATTATTGATGTAGAATATTGATAATCTTAATCGTGATTGAATGTGAAAAATGTACCAAAATATACTATTATTACTTTGTTCTGTGTATTACTTTGAAGTCCTCAATTTTCAATTTAAACCCTCCCTTAATTCGGTGCTACTCATTTACACCGTCCCTCAAATTAAGCAATTCATAAATTTGTTAAATAAGGTTTCTCATTTTTTTAGAATATTTAACTATGTAAGAAAATTCGTATTTCTAACCTGTTTGTTATTTGGGTAGGTAAAAGTAACTTTGGGAGAATGTATTTTTTCTTAATTTAAAAACTAGTCTATGAGTGTAAATCCTATTTACAGGTCACAACAATCAAAACAGCAACAAAGATCCAACAAATAATTTCCTCAAAACAGTTTTCACATACAACCAGCACATCAAAACAGGTCACAAGAATACATACAAGAGATATTGGAATAGCAAACAAATAAAGCAGACCGTAATGCCAACAACACCCATCCCTTTCCTCTGCTATTAACTTGTTGGTTGCCCAGCCATCTGAGGGAGGAGGGTTGCACATTGTCATTAGTTAGGTATTCCCGACTGGCTGCGCTTGTAGTGATTCCATAAATATATAACCATAATATATATATATAAATAATAAAATATAATATATAATATACTATTAAATTATAAGTATTAAATTAAAAATATATATACCAAATCAATGACGTATAACTAAACATATAATTAACTATATAGTTATAAAAACTATAATAGCCCTATAAGACAATAATAGTAATATATAATATAAATATAATATATATCTTTTAATCAGTATAAAATAAATATAATACACAAAAATTCAGTTTAAATATAAAATGTTTGTCACCTAGAGTTGCGTAGGGTGTGTTACGAAAAGTGAGTACTATTACAAACCTAATATATACTATAGTATAACTATATATAACAAGTACATAGTAGAAATATATCCCTTCTTAAAGATCCCAACATATAATAATAAATATGAGTAGAAAAATAACTATAATTATAGATTAACATTAGTATGTATTTTTGATAAGTAAATATTATTATATAATATGGCAAATAATGCTCAATAGAGAGACTGTTAAACTGTGACAAGGTGAGGATCCCATTAGCAACCACACTGCGACTAAGGGCCAGCTGAATAACAAAACCAGAACTCCTAGCTCTCTTCCATGAATTCAACACAAACTGGATAATAATGAAATTAGTTTAGGTTAAAGTATAGTCAGGTTAAGTCCTAGCTTATAGGATCTAGTATCACAGTAGGGGGTACCTCGGATCACAGTACACGTTCGGTAATTGTCGGTAAGGTTAACGTGTGTCAGATATCGATATTTAGAAAATGATAATCGACTTTTATAGAAAATTCCCACCATTGCAACTGTGTCTTGCCAATGTTTTCATAAGGTATTTTAATAATATCTAGCCTTAAATTTCGACGACACGTTAGTTCACTCTATAATACTTTCTACAATAATATTTGCTAAACAATTTTATATAACTAGTTACTATTATATACATATATAAAGTACTATTCACTATCACAGTACCCTATAAATATCATATTATATTTGTATTCCTCCTTCCTCATAATATTAATATAATATATTATATATCATTATATATAACTATATCATATATTTACCTACTAAAAGTGTATAAAAACAGATAGTTATTTCTAACTTGGCTCAGTTATAATTGGATCACCACTGAATGGCTATGTGCGCATGTATAATAGATGAAATCTTTCCTTATGCTTTATAGATTTGCGGTACTTAAAATTAGGATATCTGAAAGACGAGTTGAGGAGAATGAGTAAAAAGAAACTATAAATTGTAATTATATTTTTTTCACATAGCAAAAGAAAAGAGTTTAATAATAATTTTCACCAATAAAAGAACAAAACTGCTTAACATTGTACAACTAGAATACTGCAGAAACCATGTTGAAGATGCCCAAAACTAAGGTCCTTTTTTTTCCATTACGAGTAAATTTTAGTTTAATGAAACACATTTTAAATGCTTTCTATACTTAAATTCCTTCAGGAAAGGTTCTAGTGAAAGAAGATTAAACGTAAATTCTATTATTTAGAAAGGCAAAAAGTGTTATTGAATATTAGCAACATTATCCACAAATGGAAAATATTGATTATTAATTTACTATATATATCATCATTATTTATAATGTTATATAATATATATTATATAAATATTATAAAATAGTATATAATAATATATATATATAAATATATTAACCAGTAGAAAGATTGGGAATAGTAATAAGTTCATAAATATAATATAAGATAATATAATATAATATAGCTCATTTATAATAATAATAGTGATTAAAATAATCATATATATCAATGGTTTCCAAATGTATGCTATGAGATGAGAATAATCATAGATATATAATATAAAGTATCATACTCTAATATATAATATATAGTATATATATTACTATATATAAATAATATATAATCGTATACCTAATAGAATAGAATATATATATAGTTATATATATCAGAGCCCAGTATAGGGCACCCTATAGTTCCTCAATCGTTCAATCTGCAATCCTTTATTCTAAGAGAATAGGTGTTATTATTTAGAGAATGGGTGTTATAATTACCTATACCTTATATATATGAGTCATGAGTGAGAAGGGGGCAGAACGAGGATTTGAAGAGGAGGAAATAGGGTTGACTGTATGAGGAAAAAAGTCGGATGTGCTAGGGAATAACAGAAACTAAGTTGAAAGGACAGAGGGAGATGAATTTTGAGATTTAAGGGTATGATTTCGGGTGTGAACGAGAGAGTGGAGAGGCGTGAGGGAAGGGGATGGGATTAATTCATGAGGAAAGAGACTGTATGTTGACAAGGTGAGATTGTTTTACTGTGAAACAGGTGAGGTTCTATGAGATATGCTGTGCGCTATATAAATAGTGAAATTCGATTTAGCTTTTTGTATGCGCATACGCACCATTGAATGGAGCGTGGCGATGGCATTGAGAGAGAAAAGATCTCTGCGGGAAGCCCCTACTGAATGTATAAGTAGTGAGCGAAAATATTCGGATGTTTTAGTTAGGAAATAGCAAAAAATTTGTCCTATGGTGAGATTTGAGTACTGCGTGGAGTGAGAAGGGTTTACCAAGGCGAGGAGTGGTAAGAATAATTAGGACCTTTGGGTAGGGTGTAGGAGAATAGCGTAATGGAGAAAGTCTGGGTAGAGTTCGATTAAAAAATATAAAAATTTTTATAGACATCAAGACAACTCTGAATTTCGTGTGAAAGAAGTAATTGATAGATGGGGAAATACGTGGTTAAAAAAAGTGAGAATCAGTATATGATATACATGGAAAGAGTGACATAGATAACGGGCGGGCGCACACGCGTTACTAGATTATGTGATGTGTTAATATGTGTATAGATAGAGGTAGATTGTTTAGTATGTTAAATGTATTTAGAAGGGGGCCAGGGAGAGGGAGGCATATCGGAAATCACTATTTGGTGGTGCCACGGATAAAGGGTTGGTGTGAGGAGAGGTTCGATATGGTTAGGGAGAGGGGAGAAAAGAGCGAGAGTGGAAGGCATAAAGTGCGAAAGAAAAATTGGAGGATAGATAGTCGTGTGGGAAGCGGAGATTTAGGAGCAGAAAGGATTATGCGAGAGGCAGTAAGCTGAGCGTGGCACAGAAAACGTGAGCAGGGAACGGGAATACGGGAAGGTGGCAAGTATTAAGTACAAAGGGAAGAGTAGAGGATAGAGTGTGCTAGAGTCAAAGCAGTAATGTGAAGAGGCCAGAAAAGGCTTAACTAGATGGGTAATGTTAGAATATAGGAGATAAATCAACAAGTTCAGGTCGTGTAACATGGTAAAATACCACAGACGACTTGTTAAGGTCAGGCTGAGGAAGGGCAAGCAGAAGGAAAGCGAAGAATAAGAAGAGATAAAATGGTGGACTCTTTCAAGTTGAGGAGTAGTGAATGAAAAGAAATGGTGGGATGAAAAGGAAAAAGAGCGCACTTATGATAGACTAATTGTTGGGAAAAAGCTATATAAGAAGAGAAGATACGATAGTGAGAAAAGCGACATATACGAAGGGTTAGAAGTGGAAATTAGCAAAAGAAGGGCGCGTGAGAGTAAGGCGAGCTGTCAAGCAGTGAAAGAGCCAAAAAGGGGAAATTGGAATGTGTTGAGAAAAAGTGGACGAGAAAAAATTTTGAATGGGTCAGTAAGTTGTGTGTGTGGGAAAGAAGTTAATAAAAAAAGGAAGAAGAAGGAGGGGTTTGTGTGGAGAGAGTATTAAGGAATGGAAGATGGGACGTGAGAAATAGAGGTGAGGATGGAGGAGTGAGAAGAGCGTGGGGGCACTACTTCTCGCGGATCTTATGAAAGATGCAAGGGGGATGGATGGTAAGGGGCTCAGGAAGATAATGCAATTGACGGTAGGAGGCATGGGTAAATGAATAAATATGTTGGGAGGAGGTGCAAAGTTATATTATCCGGGCAGAGGATGAACAGATACAAATGGAGAAAAGTTATTAGGGCTTGGTGAATACAAGGGAAACAGAAGAGGGAAAATAAATGACTCGGCAGCGTCTAGCTATGGCGCTTGAGGAGCATGAGCACACATGTCGTGGCAGGAAGGGAGTAGAGGGGCGTAGACGCCAATGGGGCTGCTATAGGATTAGTATAACACTAGTGGGTTTAGGCGCGAACAGCTCGGTGAGGGGTACCACAGGGATTTGGGAGGATGGTTTGTTTGTGTTTTTCCTCTCGCAATCATAAGGGGAAAAGGCTGGAGTAGCGATGGAATGTGGAAATATCAGACTGCGGGTTAAACTTATGTCTTTTAATGTAGCTGGATCACGGTATAGGAAACGATACACGGAGAAAGAAGAATCAACTATGAATTGATTTTGAGACGCTGAACGTTTAACGGCAGGGAGGAATTGCACGCGGGATAGAAATCACAGAAGCGGTCTTAGGTCGATGAGAAGAGTGTACAGCCTGAAACATAGCGCATGTATGTGTGGCATCGAAGTGTTTACATCTCATACGTTGCTTGGTGTATGAATGAAAATAATTACTAGAGTAGGTCAATAGTATAGGAACATATAAAAGTGGTGTTGGGTTTATCATAAGAATATTAGAAAAAAGCCTACCTATAGCATGAATGGTTTATAATAGATGAGGAGAATGGAGATTATGGAAGCGGTGTTGAGACGAGGAATATATGAATGGCTTAGCGCAGATTTGTAATGTGACAATCGACTTTCCATACCTTATTACCCCCTAGGGGTAGAGCAACGCCTGATGGTGTGGTTGAATTTGAGGAATAGGTAATTTACGGGGGCCCTTTATGGGTACAGGATCAGTAGAATGTGTGCGAGGCTAGAAAAGACCTTAGATGTGAGAGAGAGGTTAGGAGGGGAGAGTGAAATGTTTGGGGTGGTGTGTGGATTGAGGCAGGGGGTGTGTAATGTCGCCGTGGCTAATCAATTTGTTTTATGGAGAGTGTTTGCAGAGCAAAAAATGGTGAGGAGGCGATGCGCGCCGAGGGTTGGAGATTAAGTCTCGAAATGGATATGTTAATGATTAGAAGGGAAGTGAACATACTCGTTTGCGAGCATGTATCAACCTTGCCCTAGGTGCGCGAAGAGCGCGGAAGTGGGCTATGCGGTATTTGGTTGAGCGGAAGTTTGAGAGAATGTTGTGGAACAAACAGCGGGCTCACTCTAAAAGTAAAACCGCACGGTAAGAGTAACATGCTTAGATAGTTTGAGGAGTGAGGTAGGAACGCAGAGGGAGAGGGGTACGGAGTTAGATTTGTTCAGAGTAGGGGTCTGTTAGTATTGGTAAGCATAAGTTTACAAGAATTTTAGAATATTTAGGTGGATGGAGTTGCGCACCGGTAAGGGGAGTGAGGTGGCTGACTCACTTGGCACTGAAGTCGAGAATACGATAAGGTGTAAGATCTTCGAAGCTAGTGGAAGGAATGAGAGACTATTGCGATGGTCTTGTGTTAAGAATTAGGCAAGGGTCAATCTATCAGAAAAAGTATAATAAGATAAGTATTGTTTGAGTAAAAAGATCCTGAGAAACTGCTTACAACAGCTCTAGAGAGCTCTCTGTATCAACTATGTGACTGCTGGACAATCATCAGTGCGCTGAGTGTGGAGAGAATTTATATTAGAAATGTCCAGTGGTACGTAGGGAAGTTTACAAGTAAGTTGAGGGAGAAGAGGTGTTGGCAGAAGCGCGTATATTAGTATGCTGAGGTCAGTGAGAAGTGGGAAAGAAAAGTGTCATGTATTGAGAACCCCAGATAGGTATAGGGGTAACGAGGTGACGACAGATAAAGACAGTCAAAGAGGTTGTCCGGAATGTGGCGAAATGGTACTGTGGTTGAAGAAGCGAAGAACAGAGGAATGTTAAGATGGGTATTGGGCAATTTAGTTAGAGACTTAGGAGAAAACAGAGAGTGGTGGTTGATAGAAGAGATGTGATAGGCGAATGGGCAAAAAAAAGAAATAGGACGTAAGAGGAAGGGCGCACAGCCATGTAGGCAGCTGGCTATGAAGAGTGAGGAAATAAAAGAGATACATGAGGAAGGCAGGGATGGGAGAAGAGGGGGTCAAGGGATGTTTGAGCGATGGTGATAGCCAGTAGGGTGTGAGGAGCAGTGTAGTTCTGGAGGATGAGCAACATGAGCGCCTAGGAGGGTGTATGTTGTGTATAATGATGGGAAGGCCTCGTGAGCGCCAACCCGAGCTACCTCCAGACTCCAAGTCGTCGACAAAATGGTGTAAATGAAATGAAATAAATGTTAACATAGATCAAATAATAATGATATATAATATAAGAGATGAGACAAGAAACATAGTATACTGTACATTAAAAAATATACGTGTATATAGTCATCTCGTTATACATATATAAGTGTAAGTGAATGGTGTGAGTCAATAGTAATGTGGTTAGAATAGTGTATAATATAATACTTAACCACTCCTAACTTTATAAATATATATAAATACAGTCATATGCAAGAGCCCGATTCAGGTGGCTCGAGCCGTACGTGGGAATAGATGGAAGAGAGGAACGATATATTTCCATACCCGGTTGGTGAGGAATAGTGGCGGCAGAAGCCCCCGCGACACCCAGCAATACCGAACAGAGACGGCGGGGGTGTTCCGGTGAAGACCCTCCCCGGAAGTGTAAATCAACTCTACTAGCACTATAGTCAGCATCTCCTCCCGTGACAGGAGCCGTAAGTGACCCGACTTCATCTGCACATCCGGAGGCGGTTCTGACCTCTTGGCGGTAACACATTAAGTGTAGAAAAAACGAAAAATACTATAACTCAATAAAAACATTCGCCATTACTCCAAGTATGGACCGACCCCAGATCGCGGAGTCGGGGTCTCTCGGCCTCCGCCGGGGAACGATAAGGTGCTCACGACATTATTCGCCCCGCGCTACCAGATGGAGGAGTCTCCGGTATATACCCCCGCTCTTGTGGTTTTTGGTCCTGTGGGTCAAAAAAGAGATCCGCGCGATGTCGTTCAGACTCCGCCATCACGAATATATATATATGGGAAAACGCTCCCCCACCTACAATTCCAACACGCATCGTGTAAGTCAACACTACATGGCACGCTGGACGTATGTACTCAACGTAACATAAATACCTCCTAATGAGCTAATTTAGCAGTCGGCACAGTTTCATCACAATACACTTATATCACACGTATAAAGCACCTAACGACCACTCCAAGTATTTCATTATATAATAAATACTATATAGGGCTAATATGAGTCACTCACGTATCTATAATAATACGGGTGAAGCTAATATAAACATTCATTCATAATCTCCATCCCAAACACCATACTGTGGCTGCTCGTATAGGTCACTATATATATAAATAAATTATAGATAGCTCATTACATATCGATAAATGAATACCTCAAATAAGGTGATTGGTCGAAATAATTATCCTAGTATGGCCTAAAATATATTGACCCCCATATGAGATAAGATCCATAATACAATAAGTATATTATAGGTAAGCCATAATAAATATATACAATTACCTGTACAGGTACCACAATAAATACTAATAATAAACTATAATAAATCTATAATATATAAATGATTTAGATCTTGTATTCAATTTTCATAATTTTTATGTTTTAAATTAAAACATCAAAATTAATCATACATACTTATTAATATAACAAATATTTCATTTTTCAAAAAATTATTATATTAATGGAAATTTTGCCAAAGCCCAGACTAGTCAATACTTGACGTGTTCGAACAAACGCATATTTTATTAAAAAATGTGAAGGTAAACAACAATATCGATAACCATATCACTATTAAGTTCGAAAAACACAATCGTTAGTCGTATAGGGATAAACCATTACCTCAAATCCCACAAAACTCCAACCACCCAGTAACAGTTACCTAACATAATCTTGACCCACAATATATATATACTAACCACTAACCCTATAGCTATATCAATATCGGTAAAGAACTAATAATACCTACCAAATAATAATAAATTATATACTGTACGGTATATCTATCCACTATACGCTACCTATACATCAATTATATATAGAATAAATAGTAGTAAGACTAATGACTAATCCAATAATAAATATAAAATTATACCTGTTAGTGAAATATAAAATAACATTTAATAATTCCAGATACCTACACCCTCCATATATATAATATAAAATTGTGTCACTTATCAGCAACTGAATAACAGTATTTTTGGGAATACTTTATATATTTGGGATTTTATGAAAGCTTTAATGACTTAAACGTCCTTAAGTGAAGTTGAATTTCTATGTTTTGGTTGACTATTTTTTAAATAATTTAGTTAAATTTTATTATTTTTTACAAAAAGTAATAATAATTATTTCATATTATTATTTATGATTGATCATGGGTAAATGTTTTATTGTTGTTTATATTCATTATGCATTCAGCCTTGAAAATGGGTGTTTGTAGTCCAAACTTTGTTTCGCTAATAAATTTAAAATGTTTAGGATCGTTCTAATTACATAGCCAACTCTATATATATATATAATATTATATATATATATAATATAGATATTATACTTATATAGGTAATAACTGATATACTAATAACTAAGGTTTAATTGAGCTGTATAACGTCATATATACTATAACTCTAGTTTGTAGGTGCCCGACTACTAATTTTACTTATCAGATATATATATATATAAAAAAAAAAGTAGTATATATATTATATATATATATTATATATAGACTTGGGAATTCAAGCAAATTTCTATGAAACATTTTTTTAATTTTTTGGCCAAATTTTTCAATGAAAGAAAAATAAAAGATATGTCCAAAAATTTATAAACAAAACATAAATCACTGAATACATATAGCGAACACCACACCAGCGCTAATAATTGGGAATAGTCATTCACTTAATAAGCACCAATATAATAATTCCAAAAATACATTAATCAAAACAATAACAGCATTACACGAAAGACAGTGCGAACATACCTATATATTATATCTTTGCGCTTCACACCTAAGCGAATAAAAAGTACTAGCCTTAGGCAATATTAAATAATTGTTATTGATTTATGCACAAAACAAACTAGAAATATCAATTATGGCGACACATTTTATTTTTTAATAAATTTAAAAAATATTATATATATAAGCTGAATACCTTAGGGTGTATCCATGACGCCGTGCGTTGCTGGCTCTCGCTGCCGGCGACTACACACGCCCTAAAATTCTCTGGCCAAACACGCTGTTGTCGCTATATACCTATCTCCAAATTAAAGCCGTTTATTCGTTTGGACAAATATTCTTAAACGTTAAATTTCTACGAAAAATAAGAACGTTCTCAAAAAATACGTTCGTTTTGTCAAAGTTTTAAGAAAATTTGAGAAGTATTCTCACCTAACTCGTAAGCAAATAAATTGACAATTCCGTAAGTTCCATTTCGCTAGTCTTACCGGATAAAATTAAGTATTCTTACCAAAATGTTAAACAAAGGAAATTTGATGCCAGAAAGCTGTCATGAAATTTTTTGTCTTATTTTTTGCTCTTGTTTTGTTTAAATTGGAATCTCTATTCACTCATCTTTAAGAGTAGTGACAAAGAAATGCATTCAAATATTTGCGTCGATTACTCACAATTTAAAATTGATCCTTCGAAGTATTCATATAAATAACTGCCCCCATACTCCGTAATAATGTTTTCACTTACGGAAGTAGGACCCGTCGTAGCTTTTTCAGCTTTGACCAATTTTTTGATTGTTCTTCTTCCATTACTGGATTCTTTTCATTTGTTTTGGGCCTTTTTCTGTTTATCCGAATACTTACTTAGTATACCTAATATATATATAAAAAATATACTATATTTTTACTATAAAAAATAATATATAATATATATGAATATACTCCCCCTAATATATGGTTAATAGATACCAAATAAGGGTATATATATTAGTAGTCCTCCATGATTAATAAATATATATATATAATAAAAATAAAAATATTATATATATATAGAGAGAGAGAGAGGAGCAGAGAGAGAGAGATATGAGTAGATTCCCTCCACCGAAGACATCAATCCAAACACTGAATATATTTTTTTAATGTTTGTAAAACAAGTTTCCTATCAAGATAGAAATTCATTCTCGCGTCGTATATTGCGGGCTCCAGAAACCGTTCTTCAAAAAATAGCGTAAGAATTGCTATCGAAGGCGTAAGGACAAAATTGAGTAAAACGACAACCCCGAGCCTTAATTCTTACTTTTATCGTACATCTAATGATAAGAACGCAATCTTCCATAGACATAGTCGTAAGCTTTGTAAATTTTACCTTCAAAATAATTATGTTAATATAAAAAATTCCCATACCTTAAAACTGTGTTCGTAGAAAATTTTTAGCATGATCCGATACTATATATAATTATATTAATTGATAAATAATTACCCTATGTAATATAATAAAGGTTACTTATACTAAGTAAAAATCTACAAAATTATATAATATATTAATATATATAATAGTAACCTATTCTCCACATATAATATAACTATCCTAGCTACCAATATATAAGGTCTCATAATAGTGTAGTAGTATATACGGGAGGGGCGGGCAGGCTAAAATCATATAAGTATATAAAGGAGTGCAGAGACAAACTGTAACGGCACTATTTTGGTCACCAAGGGTTACAATATAAAAGATTCTGCCACAAGCAAATAATCCTCATATTATTAAATAAGGAGAGACTACGTAACGTCCAAATTAAAACGACTTATAGAATTTCTCTCCTCTAAACCAGAGGTTACTCAAACCATAAATTTCGTCTACCGCCCACTTTGAAAATCAATTATTTTCTTCCAGCGCCCCCCAATTTATTTTTACTTTACCAGAAGACTTAAAAACCACATTCCTATGGAGACAACTAATAGCTGTTATAGGCTATAAAAATTAGACCCACAATACACTACACCGATAAACTGAGAGATAAGTAAGACCTGTCCTACTTATATATAATACTATATATTATATATACTAGTATATGCAAATATACCTATTGATATTTATACAATATATATATATAAATATTTATATATATAATATATATTAATATATAAAAGATAATAAATATATAATAAATATATCATATATTAATATATATATTCATAAATTTATATTATACAATTATATTATTATATATACATTTACAATTATACATTATTCATAATAATATAAATATATCCTATAATTTATAAGCTTCATATCTTATTATACTTGAGGCTATATATATTTAAATATTATAATATCTACCATATATCACTAATATATGAGATATATATATATGTATTCTTTATATATAATAATATATATATTATATATATAATACTAATATATCAATATCTATATTAATTATATATATTTAATTAAGTATAACATTAATAATTATATTAATATACTATTATTAATATATAATAATCATATAAATTATCCAAAAAAAATTAATATAACGAGTATATCATAATAATAAATTATTATATAAATATATAATATTAACAGTTCATAAATATATATTATAATAATAGTAATTAAAAAATCACAAATAAATTAATATAAAAATCCTAAAACAGGGTTTGATTCATTAATTAAAATAGTTACTAAATAAAAATAATCAGATGTTGTGTAGTATGTGGGTTTAATTTCAGCTGGATTTTAAAATTATTAGAGGTTAAATGAAATTCCTTACAAATCATGCCATCGTGTCCCCCTATTAGACCATATCAACACCCCTCCATTTCGTAATCTAGGCCCCATATATATCGCCACCCCTCTTGAGGAACCTCCACGCTCCACAAGGGAGCTTTATGCCCACTAATTGATGAAACATAAGCTCTAAAACCTCGATTTTGTATATATTTATTACTCATAGAATAAAACCCCGTTTCAACCCTACCAGATTGGCCAATTCTAGCTAGAGGGAAGAATATTACTCTAGAATTGAGTAATCTACTCTATGAAGGATTTGTTTTCTTTTTTTTATGATTTCAATATTCAAAAATGTAAGCTGAGAAGAGTACTTATCGAAATGAAAATGTTAATGAATGGGTTGAATTAAGGTAAAGAGTAGGATTAACAGTTTATAAATAACATATAATAATTTCAATATAAATATATTCAGCTAATTGTCTTTGGTACATTGACATTAATTTAATTAGTAAAAAATAAACTATGACAAAAATCTGTAAAGACGGTTTAATAATTATTTTCAAAAAAAGTGATTGTATTTCTAACGCTCGTTCTTTTACCATTATCTCACGCTATTCATCTGCCTTAGCCGACATCATATTGACATATTATAATTTAACCGAACATAATCTTTCAAAATCATATACATATAAATAATAATAATTAAAATATTTAATAATTATTAAATTTATATATAATTATAAATTAATAATATATATAATATAATATACAATTGCACACAAGCAAATTTGCATAATTAATCCTAGACATACATATATACACTAATTAATAAAATTATAAAAACTAAAGAATTTGTAATAAATAATAATAGAATTTATATAATATATTAAAAATATTAAAATAATAAATAAAAATATATAAAATATATATTATTTATTAAATATAATATAATAAATATATTAAATATTATATATAAAATTAATAATAATATAAAAAAATTAGCACTAATATACTAAAGTAATTACAACAATATAGTACGAAACTACAAACCAATTATTATAATTAAATTATATAAATAATTATATAAATAATAAATATAAATATAAAAATATTATATGTGTAACTATTTTACAAAGAGAAGATTCTCAGAAGATGCTCAAATAGAAAGATGTTTAGTAAAAAAGTCAGAATGAGGTAACTTATGGAAAATAAGCTCAAAAAGTGATAGGCTTGAGTTTCATAGAGCAAGCATCCGATCCAGAAAGAAAAAGCAATATAACGGAAAAACTTATAAAGCTCTCTTATATATAATGATATTTGAGCACCAAAATAATTATCATTAAATCGCAACACAATCAAAATTTTTCACAAAAATATATTTACACCTTTTAATTGAATAATGAAAGTTCTATATTACAAAAATTTTTACACTCGCATATGGCATATAAAAAGAGTATCATTTTGAAGACTGCAACCGCTGGTATTAACCGTATATTTGTTGTGTACTGTGCCATAAATATATATGAGGAAACTGGTGATATATATATGCTCGACATAGATATGTTAGGCCACGGTTTGTTCGGACACCGCAGGCTCTAAAAGCTGCAATTGCACGAATTGAACTAAATTATCTTCGTAAGATAAACATCACATCTTTTGGATCGAGTCAACAAATTAGAGTAAATAGGCAGTCACAGTTTAGGTAAATCCAATTTCTCTAATAATATGAAAATTTTTGTAATTTAAAAATATTCTTATATCTATCATTTAAAAATATTTGATAAAAGTGAATATATAAATATATAATGAACACCTATAATATAATTACTAATACTAATAGAATTATAATAAATATAATAATATATTATAATGTCAATAAATGATAAGTAAGAAAAGTATAAGTATATTATTATTATATATATGATAATAGAAAAGAAGATTTCTAAGGTTTTAGTGACCAGATCAGTCTTGACCCGATAAGTTGGGAATACAGACTTAAAAATTTTCTCATCCCTGGTTTGTCACAAGTTATGTAGGTAATTTGCGATACATTTATCAATTATTATATTAATAAATAAAATTGCACTACAAACATAACATTTGCTAGTACTTTTAATTTTATTATAATTTTTTGAGCTAACTAAACCTACTTCTAAAAAAAATTAAATATTGTGCAACTTTTATAAAATAAAAATAAATTTGAATTTTTTAAGCGCTAAAACATTTAGATACGCTAATTCTCTTTTAATAATGATCTTATTTTTTTGGCATAAATTGAAATGCAACTTTTGAGAAGCCCCTATGCGGACTAAGGTTTGCCTATTCCTGCGACTGTCCAGCGCACAATATTGCAAGTTTGCAGCTCTAAAGTATATAAAATTAATTATTGTCTTTTTTTGCTCCAAGGATAGTTTTAATCGATTCATAGATAGTCCCCGAGGACCTGCTATATTATATTGATCATTTGAATTTATCATAAAATTCACTAAATAATTTTTCCCTAAAATAATAGCCTATAGTCTTGTAGATACTAGAATTGTACACTATATATTCTATAATAACAAAAACCGTTATTTAATAAAATATTTACATAATATTTTATTAAATAAATTAAAAATTTGATTTATTATAATATACCTTGTATTTTAAAATGGGCTTATCCTAATATATTAACTTTTAATTTTATTATTATCTATATATATATTTTATATTTTAATCATTAACACTATTGAAGTAATGCATAACATAAATGAAGCCGTTATATTGATATACCTATACCCCTACCATGTGATCTATAATACTCGGTATGAATATTTATTGTATTGTAAATTATGTATTTTATCCAGGTTTACCTTAGCAGACTTCCTTTACACCAAGCAAGAATGAGAGTAAGGAATATGGTGTAATAGTGGTAACGTACAACCCTTAATGCCTTCAACAACTCATAATGTCACACGCTCTAACTCATCTCGCGCCTAACATCCGAACCCCACCTCCTTGGCCACCCCACCACCCAACTTTTGGACCGGAACTAACGCCAACACCCCCTACCCTCTCCTCCTCCTTGCCCCTACCCCCTCCACCATCCCTTTATTTCCATCCACTTCCACCTCCTTCTTGGTCTCCCCCTTCCTCTCCTCCTGAATCCCTCACCCTCCCGAAGCATCTCCCAAAAAACTAGGTCTCCGGTAAGAGCCACCTTCCCCTCCCATTGTTACGCTGCCCATTCTCACGTGAGTAAAAACTTGTGATGAGCCACATATTTACGTCAGATCGACAAATAACTTAACAAAGAAAAGGTACTTTAAAATATCTTCTTCTGGTCTTCTCCGCTGCTTGCCTATGGCTTCCACCTATGGACCCCCAGGGTTAACGCCCCACAAGAATGCCAAACATCTCCTCCACCGCTCTCTTTCATTTGCCTATCGCCGTTTAAAATGTTCCTGAATTCCTCTCCACTGTTCATTACCCGGCTTTAAACCCAAACAGCAAACCAAAACAAAAAACCGGTCTCTCAAAACCACAAATCTTCTTGATCTCAAAATACGTGTATCCCAGAGCTATTTGGCATTACTCAAGCCAATGGCCGGGAAAGCCTGTACGCGCAATTCAACTCCCCCACCACCCGGATGTTTTCACACCCCATACAACAACCTTCCCTCCAGGTACGCATCCACTAATTTTTTCACTCAACCACAAGACTATCTTGAACAACCCTTTCTGTTTAAATAAAAGTCCCCCATTGCTCGATGCATCAAGGTAAGATACTCCAGGATTTGCCGGCTGCCACACGTGGCCACGATACTTCCATAATGCTTCTCAGGACCACTCAATTAGCTTTCTCATTCCTTGTCTCCATGCTAGACTCTAAATTGTATTCTTTGACTATCTACCTGCCTCTTCCACTCAGAATACTTTCCAAGGCCACACCCAGTTCTCCACAGGACGAGAAGAATCCCTAATATCACTCTAAGGAGTGTGCTCTAATCCCCCGATAAGAAGTATTTACATCAGTCATAACATTCCCGAAGCTAAGATTTTAATCGATGCCTTTAGCCTATCCCTGTATCCCGTAGATAAGCTTTGAACAAACACCCTCATTTCACACTGGGTACTCTTCGAAAACACTGTAACTGAATAAACCTTGTCCTTCCTCCGCCACATACGAGATTGCCCGTTTATGTTATCTTTCTTCCCATCATTTTCCATTTGTAAGACGACGACCCCTTATTTATCATGCTTAGGACACAACTCCCTTGGACTCCCTACTCCCAACGGCTTAGATTTCATGGTTTCTGTGAACTTGATTCTGGGGCTGTGACCTTGTAAGTATCCACGGAATTTTATTGAGTTTATGTTAGAATACGCCTCTGCCTAACCTGAGAAGCTTTTTTGAGTCAGCTAGCATTCTCTCGGAATTTTAAATTGAAACAATTCCCACTGTTTACATGCATCCGATTCCCCAAATAAAGTTACAACCTCCACACCTCAAGCAACACTGACTTCCACGTATGCATATATCGCGCAACAAAATTAAGAGAATTGTGACTCATGTGCAGTAAGAATTTCAGATATAATGAACACCCAATGTCATATGCGTTGATTTTGAAAGATATGGTCAAAACATCTTACCCTTTGGGCCCAAGTATCCGTCAAGCGCTACAAAACATAAGACCCAAAGTGACCCTTTATCAATTATTGTTTGCATCGTGTCCCTTCTATCAATCACCATAGTAGGCTTTACAAATCAATGTACACAACCCCCAGCTTGCGACAAAACTCTCACCGTCTGCTAGGCGAAAATATGAACCTTAGGCGCAAACATACTCGAAAACCACTGTCTGACGGGCGAAACATTACATTTCTCTCTCACCAACCTCCACTCATCTACAAAACTAGGATGATTGAAGCGATTTTTAAGGAGCACCCTAGCAAAGATTGCTCGCGAATATGATTCAAAAAACGAAATATTTTGTCTCAGATATGTTATACCAGGTGAAGTTATGCGAGCAAACTTCCAAAGCGGTTTAGCTGACCGGCCCGACCCTCACATATATGCCCCAAACAAGCTCAACCAGGACCAATGCAGAAGCCAACGGATGGCAGCAAGCCCCGCCAAAAAAGGGGCGCTGTTCGGTCCCAGAAAATCTTCGTGAACCATAAAACGCGTTGCCAACAGGCCACGCGACCGCCGCAACCAAGAACAATAAGGCCCTCAGCACTGACCCTTCCACCATAAACCTAACACTCTACACACAAAATTAACTAACAGTTGGAATAGTTCCCCTTATAAAGAAGGAAAGCAGGTAACAACCAAGCAAGTGTATACACTTACAAATATAGGCCAATCAGATTTAGACTCGGGTGCGGATACACTGAGAGGACTCGTCGAGGCACACCGCAATATCCAATTCCATACCAGGAGCAACCCGTCGCATCCCAAATTGTCCCACAGCTAGCCCCAACTCTTCACTGTCGATTGAATCAAATAGATATGACCGCTCCCTTAGGCGAAATCAAATGAAATTAAAAGAAACATCACCACCCTAACCAACACTTTGTGCCACTTGTGTCCACTCATTCTGGGATGACTTTCTTCCTACGGTTCCGAATGCTAAGGTCCACCCAGCCTATCAACACAAACATTTGAACAAATGCTAGTAAAGAGCAACTTCCGAGGTCCAGACAGTAGAAGGCCCAATAACCGGGTCTGTCACGCCTCTGCCGTCTTAAAATCAGCGTAAGGCCTGTAAATCCATGAGGCAGGGGTATGGTATGACGCCCCATCAATCTACATTCGCGCCTACACAGTGCCCCTGTCGAGAATGGGGTCGCATGCCGTGCAGCGTTGCGTACGTCAAACTACAAAGTACCCCTGATACCTCCAACAGAGGTGACACACTTTTAACCGGGAGGAGGAAAAAGAAAACGAGGAGGTGAGCGAAATAGGGAAGGGGGAAATAAGAAAGGCTGCCAAGAGCCCCCCTGGTAACCGTGCACCGTTGTGGGCTCCTAAAAGGGAGCGAGCGGAAGAATTACCCCTCACTATAGTATCTGCCACCCATTCATCCTGGTCCGCCACATGATCCCCCGTAGAGAAAAGAGAATTATGAGCACGCGGAAAACCGAACAACACCACCCTCGTCGCTCAATCGCTGTGGCGGGGGACGGCTCACCACTTGCCTGGCCAACTGACCATGGATTATATAATCACTGATTGAAGCCATTTCCTCCGGACCACCATGTATCAACGCTAAACCCTTCTCATGGCAAACATTATCCGATTGCTCACACCACCTACCACACAGACCTCGCGGTATCCGCGAGCTTGCCTTATAGTTGTTCACTATATATTCAAATGGCGAAGGATCCTGAAGTAAGGGTGGTTCCTCCATTGTCGCGCCTATTATAACATTACCTCCCCTAACCCTAAATCCTGCCCGAAACACAAACGAGTTCCCCGAGCCTCCACCTCTTGCAAATCTTTGGACTCCAAAACCAAATCCCCAACAGTCCACTCAGTTTGCAAGGACGAATCCAGCTTTCGGAATAATACTCCCATGCCCTGACCGTCTTTCGGCTACAGCCCATATAATCACTCAGATATGGTATCCTACGCAACAAACTTATAATCCATTCCTCCCCAGCATCATCCCGTCACAACTTTAGATCCTTCGGGTCCGCGAAGCCAAATCACGGCCTTCTCACGTAGGTTACATGCATCATAAATCCTAGAACTTAAATTGAAATTTTTCTTACATTTATTATTTTACATCGAATGATGATAACATTTGCTTGTAAACTGATAATCTCAATCCAAGAATGCGATTGTTTATATTTTCCAATGGTTACGAAATTGTTGTACTCACTCCAGCATTATATTCAGAAATTATTCCATGGCAGTGTCAACGTATTAACTGGATGTGGCCACTATAATAATAAGATTATACGAAATACACTAGACAGTACAATCTATATTAAATTTAGCTAACTGTAAATATAATCTAAGTACTTATAACGCCTCTAACCACCGCCTTACTGTTATTGACGTCCACTATCTATACCCTTCTTAATATATATATTCGGCTCCCTATAAGTAATACTTAATTACCTATCTTCTATAATACCTATACATTCCTCAGAATCATCATATCATCATAAAGCCTCCTTTATACCTTTTCACCATCTCAACATATTCAACCTAAACCATGACATTATCCACTATACATACTGCAAAACTACCGCAATATAAGAAAAATATAATATATAATATAAACTCATTTCCAACCAATTAAAATTAACTAATATTTTTCAAAATAATACTTCATATTTATTTTACTTAAATTGAATGGAGAATAATACACTCTTATTATGATTATCATTGAAGTTTTTATAATTCTTCCCTATTACATATTAGTACTTACATGTCATTATATAATATATATAAAAATTACTCAATCTCTAAAAGAAAGATCATTTCAATATAGACCCCGTATTCTATCAAAAAACTATATAAAATAATATATATATATCGATAAACATAGTGCAAATACTCCAACCTATGGTTTCCTAGAATTATATACACCACTAAACCATCTTATCAACATCACGGTCTCTACAATAAGATCTAGCCATAGATATACTCAGTAATATATTATCCGTATAGCTATGAATAATATTAACTCTAGAATAGCTCATCTTCGATATACAATAGAACTCAATCCTACTAGTAATCTAATCAATCAAATAGCGTTATATCATATACCTAACGTCAAGGATTTTAATGTACTGCCACCTTAAATTATTACTATGCCTACCAGTACATTCATACATATCTACCTCTATTTATCCCCGACTTTTTCGTCTAAACTATCTTCTAAATGATAATAATATTACTAGTGCAACCTAGGTTATCTATACCTCCACTAAGGGCCAGCTATTATACTACAGATATCCCTAGTCAACGCTGATACCCTAATAATACCTTATAAACCTATTCCAATATACAACAAGTAGTAGATATTTATACGCTAGCCTATATCCATTGTCAATACCCCCGCTTACCTACCCTACTCACTAGTACCTACTCATACTATAAATAATATATATATATCATATATATAGATATATATATAATAAATAATATTCATAACATCGATCTAAATAAACAGTTGAGTTCTTAAAATTTATTAAATAATCATGATTGATCTTGATTGAAAACACATAAGAAAGCAATATGAAAACGAGCTATATATAAAAAACTATAAATGAATAGCTATTAGTAAGAATACTAATAATAAATATAGTCAAACTAATATCTATAACATCCTTTCATAATCTCGCTCCAACCACTGAAGTAAAACATATAACAACTGGCCAAACAAGATTGACGGCAAAAAACATTGAGGTTCATAGAATATTAAATATAACTTGTTGACCCATGATTCCAGAATGCTGACCCAAACGTTTGCAAACTAAGGATAAGGCTTCTGTTTTTAGAATACAGAAGTGTGGTCACAAATAATAACATTAACCCTGCTACAGGTTATGACCCATCTTTATATAACATACACTAGTAGTGTAGACGGAATTGCCTCACACTTTTTCACGGCCTTACTCAAACCATTATATATTCTACAACTATTCTTCGATAAAATCTTAGTTATGTCTTAAGATGCTAATGAAATGATTATTATTATATGAACTGTTCAGTTATTCTAACATACTATGCTTTACTATATAGGGGATGGACGTAGAGCAAAACTTTCATGAATCAAAATATTTATTAAAACTTTACTATAAAACAAAACAAATTTTACTTTTGTTTAAAAAACCCAAAAAAAAAGACTCACCTATGATGTTTTTATATTATTATAAATAAAAGATAAAAGACTAAAACTTTTTTTTATAATTTAAATATTTTTATGTAAAGAAATATAATATTAAACAATAATTAAATAATAAAAAAAGATAACCCTGTTAATCATAAATTAATTATAGGCTAATAATGTGAATAAAAATAAAGATTTATTGTAAAATTTGTTTTTGTAATGTAAAGAAAATAAATTAACAAAAAATGATGCTTAAGAATCATCGATATATAGTTCCTCATCTATCTCAGTCTCAATTTTACGACTCTGCTCTTAGCTAGCGCTCGCAAGAAGAATATGGGAGCCCAAGTATGAAAGTGAGCTCTAATAATATGTTTGGTCTAGTGTAGATAGATAAATAAAATAATATCCTGTATGTAATCTATCCACCATGTTAGCATGAGTCCAGATGGGCAAAAAATAGAATGCATTTTAAGTATAATATGGAATGGAGGTAGTATCGATATTAATTAAATGATAGATATTATATAATAATAATATATATATATATAATATATATTATATAATATTATATATATTTTATATATTAGAATATTATATATAATTAGATTATATATATAATATTAATATAATAATACTATATATATTAATATATTAATATATCATATATATATATTAATATAAATTAATTAATAATTATATATTATTATATATATTATATTATTAAATATAATATTATATTAATATGTATATATATATATATTATATATATAAGATTAATCATAAAATTAATTATACCTAAATTTTAAAATAATAATATGATAATATATATATAATTTAATATATAATTATATTATATAATAATATATATATAATAAATTAATTTAATATATATAATATAATAGTATAATATAATATATAATATATTATATATATATTATATAATTAATATAATTAATATATATATATTAATTATTGATATATATATACTGTGTATAGAATTAATATATGTATATATTAATAATAATATATTATAATTAATATATAATATTAATATTTAATATATATTATAGGGGGTATGACGGGTTTGCAGGATCTAAAAACAACTCATTGCCCACAGTGTTCGACTATATTTATCATTATACTTTTTTAATAAAAGAAAAAGTAGAGAGCAACCATTATTTCTTAATTTTTAAGAGATGTCTAAAGAAATATAACTCTCTTTAATTAGGTTCTGTTTGGTATATTCAACCAGTTTAACTAACAAATCCCATTCAACTTACTTACGAGAGTCATATTTCCAAGTTATACCTACACTTTCACAGTCTGAAGATTCAAAATGAAAATTCCAACTGAATATGAATATTATGAATATATATATATTTAATAATATATATATATACGACGTTTATAAATAAATCATCTTTCTTTTTAAATGATACCATGATTCTGTCATAAACAACCACTTTTCAATATATGTTAATATATATGAAACAAAATATTTAGGTATATAATACTATTTATTGATTTATAATATATTTACTTATTGTTACTTAATAATATATATAATATAACAAATAATTAATTATATTAATAATAATGTCGATTCTATAAATACCTCACCTATGTTTCAAATAATTTTTTAATATATATTACCATAAGAGAGAATTGCATAGAATTATATCCAGTATAGGATAATATCATTTACAATCACTTGAGCTATATATTATATGATCCTATATAATCCGCTATATAATATATATATACCGGACATATAGACTACGTATCACGTTTGATAAAAGATAATTATAGTATCCCGGGAATAGAGTATACTTAATCTACTGTTATATAGAGTTCTAATATATTATTTTCTTCAGATCTGATTTCGTACAATATGTTATTGGTGATATAACTGGTAATATATATTAATAAGCGTAATAGTGTATGTGATGATATTTGATGAAAGCAGATATAGTATAGATAGTGGTATTTAAACTTATTTATTTTATAATTAGTATACTTAATTTTTGAGCTATATATATAGTTATATATATATATATATTTTATATAGTTGGGTTGAGAATCGGAATTTTGGGTACCGCACCGCATTAGAGTATGCAAAGCACCAGAGTTAGTTCACCACGCACCGCAAACTCAAAAATTATTTTTGTCACGCCACACCACACTAGAATTAAGCACACCACGCCACCGCACTCCCTAAAACATATAGTAATATTGTCACTTTTTTTTAACTACCGCACTCCGGCTACCGCCAATCCCACACCTCATATGATTCAGCAATGCGCATATGGCGGCTTTCGCACCAACACATTCCACTCAATCAAACGCTCTTATATTAATAAAGATTTTAAAATTCGCACGATCGTATCGTATATATGTTGGTCGTACTTGTAGGGAACATTACTGCATTTAATCTTGCAGCACCCTCTCACCTCGGCGCACATAATATCCGCACCGTATATTATCGCGCGCAAAATCAAAATAATGCGGCATCACATCGACCAACGCCACCGTCACTCTGGTTGCCGTTCTGAGGCCTAACACTAATAGTGTCTGACTTTTTACTTTTGCACACTTTTTTCATTCTTAATTATTTTGCGACAGAAATCATGCTTCTGTTTTTTAAGGAATATACCGATACTATGAGATGTAATAAAAATATACCACAGGCTCAGAAAAACATAACGGTAGACGGTTGTAAGATTCTACCACAAACTTCCCCCACGGAGCCACAGTTGCAGCTAAGGTGAAGAATTATTATAGTGACAGCAAAAATCTATTACCCCCTAACGTCCCAATTTTCCAATCACCCCATATCTCAATTGAACGTAATGAAATTTTCGAAAGGAAGAATAATAGTCTCTAATAAATTGCTCTAAAGTGCTGTTTGTGTACTTTTACCCTGCTAGCTACTTCTGAGCAGGGATTATTTACAGTAACTATACAATTATGTGTAGAGGTCTTTGTAATTCCGTTAAATTCTCATACATACAAAAAGTAAAAACATCGAAGATATATATCAAGATTTGTTAATACAGGTAAATAAAGGTAGAAAGCGTAATACGGTCAAAACATTCAAAATTCAAGTACCATAGTGTATTGATATCCACAATTAAAAGAGCAATTAAGCAGCATACTATCTGCCTAATGCTCAATACTGAGTGATTGGTGCTTTGTGAGGTGCAGAATGTGGACAAATCACGTTGAAGGCGTCCAATCAATAGTCTAGCCGATACATCGAATGTAAACCGTGGTAATCCACCAATTCACGATGGCGTATCTTTTCTTTACGCTATCCACCTTTGATGTTCTTTTGATCGGAACACTCTCCCATATGTTCCGCCTTCACTCAAAAAGATATAACATCCAGATTATCGGAAACCGATCTAAGGGACTTTGTCGGTCGAGAAAAAGAAGCCTTGTTTATGCCTCATATTAGATTCCAAATTTTTGAAGTCTGGAAAGCATTTTCTGTACGAAGAGTTCTACATAGTGGCAGATTTATGGTTGCCCAAAAGTTCTGAACAACCAAGCCGAATAAACTTGTTTATTGGCAGATGGCCCAATTTTATCTGAAAGCTATCAATGTCTCATGCGGATATTTTGAATGAAATTGTCATCCTTGATGATCTTTGGTGAGAGCGAAACTTGTGGTGCAGGCATGGCCCTCACATAAAGAGTAATACCAAGGATTAGAATTTCTCCATATTAAAACTACAACCCCCGAAACTTACAAAATCTTGCGAGAACGCTTATATTGTAAACAATTCACCATCATATTTGTCTTCGCCCTATACTCAGAAATACCAAAAATTGCATCTCATCGACAAGTACAGTAAGTACGTGATGTGGGGAGAGAAGTGGGTGGAAAAATAATTTTTCCACCTAGTCACCAGTGAGTTCGGAGATAATGATATTTGATGCAGCAGCGTACAGTCATAATTTTCCCTAGGCGCTCATCATCAAACCTTTGTCTTCGCTAGTGTCTTCTTTAGCCCTACGTGATAGCGCCACTATTGCATAATGAACAACAAAGGGAAACATTCCTGTATATCCGCGTTTGCTGCCAAGACGGAGTAGAATAGACTAGACCTATTCGTTACAAATATCACATCTCCTGCATTGACCAATTTGGTCGTTATCAAATGCTACTATCTTATGTCTTCTTGCGCAAAGAAAATCATTACTTTATAGTGACTTTCAATATGTCCTTTCCTCTGTTCATATTAGTTGACTATTGATGAGCTGGCTGACGATGAGAAAGCACTAATATGTAATAAATCGAAATCGTCTTGATGCGTTTGTTGGAACTAAACTAGTTGACCAAGCTGTTTCAAATCAAAAACGCCGACTTCAAAGCTTCTTTGCCAATTGAGGACTAATGCCAAAGAGTGAAACAACGCAATTCTTCTGGTCAGGTTTACATGAGGTAATAACAATTTTGGCTGGCAAATAGGGATGAAGTAGAGTCCAGGGATGTTTCCTAATGATACTATTGTCTTCTTCTTCAAGAAAGTATGGAAGAAGTAGCTACCTCTCTTGTCCGAAAACAAGTTATTTTACATTCGGCCTTGAGTTAGTTCTTTTCACTTAGTCTAGATGCTAAAAGCTCAGAATCTTGCTTGGAGAGACTTAACTCTCGTATAAATCATTGATCTCTTCCTTTGAACTGTTGCTGTGTAGAAGTACTTTCTTATATTCACTACCACTATCTGCAAGTGTGTCTGCACACCAAATCCTGGATATCTTCTTCATCAGACAATGCTAGGTACTGGGAGTGTATTGTGAACCTGGATGGACATCGCGGGAGTGTGCTACACTTCGCCTTCTGGATTCCAAATCCGGATACTCAAATTTACGTTTCTTTGTAACGTTGATTCCTTTCACATTAACCAAACAAAAATTAACAGTCATGTGATTCTTTGGGGGCTCCCGCCATTACCATAGTGCAAACACCAAATTTTTAAACCTTTCTTCGTCCATTTTTCAACTGACGTAGATTTTCGACACAGTTTACCAGACCATATGGGAGCAAGACTTATGTTGGTCTCCGAGTTTCATTCGAAAGTATGCCAGATATGCTTGCCTTACATATAAGTTTAATAATATTTCTTCTTTGGTTCTCCTGGCAATATTCACACAGATGTAGCAGAATACATTGGGGTTTTTCAAACAGGCTCTTCGTGAAGCTCTCATAGTGTTGTAAAAAATAGAAAAAAAAATAAAGTTATATATAAAGGTAAGATTTAAAGAAAATAAAACGATAGTTGAAATTAAAATTTGAAAATTAAAAAGATATTTGTATAAGATTATATCTGGAACACCCTGTATCTCAAAACTAGAGCCAATCTAGGAAAACTAATGTGATTTCTGAAATCAGCACACCGATATACTATAAATTCGATAAAATATCCTTGGCAGCGCAAAAAAAAAAATTTTTTTTGTTGGCCAGTGCAATGGTTTCTTACAAAGTCACACACACTTACTTCAAAAACTCTATAATAATTGATAAGTGAATGAGCAATAAAGCCAGATGGTTATTCATACTGTAGCAATATACCTATTCTTATAAGTGCTCTATCAGTATAAAGTATATAATACACATCCACCCATGTACCAATATACAGGATAAAAAATATAGAAAAAAAAAAAGGCTTATATAAATTAGCTGAGAAGCGACTTTTAGTCACTAAATTACCAGTATATATGCAAAAGTGGGCTCCTGAGCGCTGCTCTGAAGAAAAAACTAAGTGAGATATTCCAAGTGCGTGTTGCCTAGAATAAGGTTAAGGCAAACTGATGAATCTCAATCCGCACATAACAGTACATAAAAGTAACAAAGGTGTATACATACTATACTGGTAGAGTAGGTATATATATATAGATATTGGAAGAATATAGCATATATATTAAGCATAGTAATCAACGTATGATACATATAAGGATAAGCAAATACCCAACAGGCCATTGCTCAAGACGCCCTTGTTACATAGCCTCAATAAGCTGTCTATGATCTGCATACCACACGGATATAAGCATACAAAGGTTTGTATGCACGCCAGTCATTTTCTGGTAGGATATAGATGAGTATTGAGCATAATGATAAATCTCAGCCTACCATGTCAGTCTTAAGCAATTATCCACTATAAAGATAGCTTAATACTACCACAAGAGTACTTTAATCATCTAGTATAGTAAAGTAAATGACACTTGGTGCAGATGAGAACGCTTTTATTTATATGTATAAGGGAGTATGGAGCATTACACTTTGACGGCAAACAACATTGTAAGTAGCTATTGAAAGATTATCAGGCAGTGGCCCCTCTAAAGATTATGATAAGCCAAAAAGAAATTAAGTATTGAACTTGACGCTTAAATTTGAAAGTATGATAAGACCTATCAAACAATCGCAAAGTAAGGACTTTCGAAGTGTGATCAGGTAGGTATATATTAGTTCAACCTTGGGATCAATGTGTAAATGTTGCCTGACAAAACTAAGCTATAAGTGTATATATATATATACTATATAAATACCGTCTAAAATGGAGGTGGCAAGACAGGGTTAGTTATATGTATATGCTTCGTATAGTGCTATATAAGATGCAAAAGTGGCGGAGCGATGAGATCCTCTATCGAAAGAAAAAAAAGATGAGAAAATATTGCTAATTACCTCTCATAACCTAAAGTGTTCACTGTTGAAGAGAATCTGTAGAGATTATGAACATGCTTCCATCAGATATTTATTCGCTGCGATTAGATCTAACCATTGTCTATATAATGAACGGCATGTAGCTTCATATGGGGTCGACTAATCATATCCAAACATTACAAGTACTTCTTTTGTGCAGGATAATTTGTATATGAAATGTATCAATCTTTTGTGTAAATTGATAAGCCTTTAACCTATGATATAGTATTTAATCAAAGTGAGTTAGTTATAAACTTAAAGGATAAGTTAAGAAGCATAGTAGTAGTCAGGTAACCTGTGGAGTATAGGACTAATAGATATTAGATTTTCATCTACCCACCTCTATTCGTGTCTTCTACGTCACAATACACTAGAGGATAATTAGATGAATAATCCACCTCGTGATAGATTAATATTCTAAACATACAGATTAATATTATATCCCAAACATTAGCCAATGCCACACTGGAACTCTATACGTGCCATTATATCTATAGCGCCTATCTTGCATTATTATGTGCTAAGCCCTTTACCTATAATACTCCATTGCAGTAACTAAATTCTGTAGCGGTAAAATATCTGTAATTCATTCATTATCCAACTCTTATTTAATTATGAGTAGACAATGTAGTATATATTCATATATAATAAGTACTAGTCAATATATCTATGTTTCACTTTCGCTGAAGATTTGTTAATGGACTATCTGCATGACTTACTGATAATGACTCCCAACAGGTCTCACATTGTATACCTTGAAAACACGGGTAATAAAATATACAGTATATATATTATCTAATATAGCATACTTATTAGGGCCCCCATGGCCTCTTGACACAAAAATATTGTAGCTTGCTAAGCTCTGTAGCGATTTGCTACCAGATTCAATATACAGCAATAGGTTGTTCGGGTTGCCACCAAGCCTTCATATCACCAGGTAGCATGTCCTCGTATGTCTACGAACCCTGAAAAGATAGAATATTCATTTTTATATAAAAAACCTTCGCTCGCACTTTACTTTTCAATTATTCATTTAATTTTCCTTGTACACGGTTTCAATGATGAAAGGAAACTGTAAAAATGAGCTCTGTAGTACTGCGCGACAAATTTGTAGATGTGTTCGATGACTTTTCAACAACTATGATCTCTCTTCGTTTATTTTGCAAAAAAATTAATTAAAATAGAGTTATTTAATATGTATGGTTCCGAAAGAAAAACTCTATTGTGATTTAATTTCTCTAATTCTATATTTAAAAAATATGGTATTTTTTGGGGGTACTTATCGTATATATACAACAAAAAATCAACATTATGCTTTCATACAAGTTCTATAAAATATATTCTTTATACGTCTTCTGCATGTGAGTTAATGTCATACAAATCATTCTTAAAACTTCGATTATATGTGACTGCGATATAGAGTTTATTTTTATATATCCAACAAATAAACATCTAAGGGATTATGTAATTTTATTATATAGTGTGTATCTATCTTTTTAAATTGAAATTGAAGCGTCATCAGAGAGTATAGTCCGAGCGATAGAAAAATGGTTAGACCGAACAACGTGTTACTAACAATGGTTGATGTTATTATAAAAGAAGGTCTGTACTTAAACTGCCCGCAGGAGATTAAATCAAGTTATCTCCATACTTAACAACACTAAAGTAAACTAACATTTAGCATACAGATATATTTATACGAAACATTACGAAGCCTGATATGATGTTTCCTGTTTCATATAGAAGTTTAATCAGATTATACAGATTGAGTGATGAGTAATATATGATATATAATATAAAGTATATATTAGATATATATAAATAATTATTGATTCAAACTCCTCCTCCTTCTCGGAAGCTGTCGTCCTATCATATCAATATACATAATTGATGATTTTATTGTTTGTTCGTTTCCGAAACATTATCTCACATAACCTCTTGAATTCTTGTGTGATTACGTTTTGTCGAAAACATTTAGCTATACATTTGATTGTCTTATTTATGAAACAGGTAGTTTTTACTAAAATTGTACTAAGTTTTATTAAAAACATTTTATGTTTTTGTTATGTAATATTATGTTTTATAACTACTCTAAAAACTTTTTTATTTAATTTAATATTCTTTCTAACACTCTGTGACTATGTTATACTCATCATTAAACTAGGAAAACTGTAATAATTATTTCTATTAAAAACTTTGATCGCTGATTTTTTCAATTTTTTAATATTTCATTTTGTGTTATTTTTTCAAACTTTTTATGTTTATAACTACAAAAACTTTATATAAATTATTAATTTTATTCTCTTAAAAACTTTTTGATCTTATTATCATTTAAATAAAATTTTAATTCTTTTTAATATATTTATATATATATTACGTAAAAAATATTTGTGTTTTACAAAAGAGAAAACAGGTAATATACAGTAAATCAACCCATCCCACCTACTCTCCTCATCGTCACCTACCCTCCCATGATCTATCGTACCATATCGATCTATTGATTTCCAGTACTTTTTCCATATTATAGGAATAAATCATAAACATAAATACATAATAATATACGTATATATATATAATGATACATATAATATATATATATATATAGTACTATATATATATATATATATATAATATATATTATTATATAGTATATATATATATATATATATATATATAATATTAATATAATATAATATATAATATATAAAACTATATTAATATATATAATAGCGTGTGTTTCTTAAGGGGTGCTACCCGAAAGAGAAGAGATGAGTATGTACATATAAGCACATTTGCTGCCATAATATTCATTCGATTAATTCAGGCGAAGGGGCGTATAGAGATACGCTAGTAAACAAATAGCTCTCTTCACCTTTATATACAAAAACTAAACATCATTTACGTCATGTCATTAGGCGGCAGAACTGAAATCAAAATCGAACATATCTATTTGTGAACGACAACTAGCGCACTGGAACGTAGTAATACGCGTAAATAAACCATTTGAGAAGCTAAGGCATGTTAGGAAATTTGAGCAAGAAGTTCCAGCTAAGACAGCTAGTACTTTAACAACAGTATATAAGATACACATAACACGATGGCATTACAGAAAAGCGATGAAATAACGCGTTCAGAGTAGCACAAGTAACTTGCCTGTCACGGGCATTGGTAATCTGCGTACAGACAGAGCAAAAGCAAAGTTGGAGTCGACATTTTAAAATTGTAAATGTCAAAAACAGTGTGAGGTAGAGTCGCTCGCACTGGAACGTTTATTACATTTTGTTGTAATATCAATGTAGTTTCCAAAGACGAAAGTATAAATATTTATTATTGAGAGGTATTGTGCGTTCAAATCATACAAGTACGTGTTAGTTTAATTAGAAACTTTGTCAAACAGTATCTGTACAGAATCTAAAGAGCCCAGGAATTCCATCTCTCTAAACTGCTGACGACATTCTTGCAGAAACGTAGCAGCGTTTAATACACATTCATATAAACTCCATTAGGAAGTTATCATCGCAGGATGGAATGTCACCACCTACTATTTTGAGGGCTAAGAAGAGTTTAAAATTGCATCCCAAACTCACTGGTTCCAGCGATAAACTGAAAGAACCAGACTTTGAAGAAAGTTTAGGGTACTGTGGTTTTTTTGCTCTTGGAATGGAATTAAGGCTTTGAATTGTGTTTACTTCAGTGAAAAGGTTTCGTTTCACTTGGCTTGTTATGTGAACAGTTAAAAAGTCAATGGGGCAATGAAAATCCTCGCGCTTTTCAAGAACGAGCAAAAATACATGTTTGTCTTTGGAAAACGACATTGCTAACACACGATTGGAGGATAATTTTTATACTTTTCTAGACTTCAGAATTCTAACTTTGAATAAAGTGTTACCACCTGATAAATATTATGGCAGAAAATATTCTTGCGCATAAAGTTTTACTTATCAAACTCGTTATATACAGAAATATTATTCTTTAGTTATTAATCTCTTGATTAGTTTAGAGTGTCAGTTATTTTGCTATTTAAAAAATTGTTCGCCAAGATTTATAACATATTTTTCTTTATTTCTACATTATTTTGATAAATTTATATATATATATTATATATTTTATATAATATATATATATATATATATATATATATATATATATATATATATATATATATATATATATATAATATATAATATATATATATATTATATATATATATAATATGATATAATTGCAAAAATAAATGAAAGGAATGTAAAGAAACAAACCACTTTTACGATGAAAATAGTGGGAGAATAATAATTTTGGATTCAAAGACAATTAATTTGAAAGAAAGACAGGCGAGGAAATTTTACTTACGAAATAAATTAATAAGAAATAAATTTTTCGAGAAGGAAAAATGTAAAAAAAGAACATAGTCTCTCCTTCAAAGGGGGAGTCTTAAAATCTAGGAAACAAGTATAATAATCTTTCTTTCAAAGAAATCTTGTTTAAGAAATTAAGTATATACTTTTCTTTAATAAAATATCATATAATGTAAAAAAGGGAACATAGTCGTTTCTTCAGTGAAATATTGTATAATGTAACAAAGGGAATATAGTCTTTTATTTAAGGCAAAAGTCTTATTAAATCTATGAAATGTAATAAAAAAACATAGTCTTTCTTTCGACGAAGGGGTCTTATAATTTAGGAAACAAGCATAGTCTTTCAATATTTATAAAATGGAGCATAGTATTTTCTGCAATGAAATATCGTATAATATAAAAAAAGCGAACATAGTCTTTACTGCAATGAAATATTGTATAATGTAAGAAAGGAACATCGTATTTCATTTTAGGATAAAGTCTTATTAAAATCTATGAAAGGAAACCTAGTCTTTGTTTAGGGGAAGCCGTCTGAAAATCTAAGAAAGGGGGAAAAAAGGCCTTTTCTTTGGTTGAATGTGATATTTCTCTTGCTTACATAAGAATTCAAGAATAGGCATTTCAGCAATAAAAAATAAATAAATAAATCTTAAAATTTAAATAACGTTAACCAGCTTTTCCATCGAGGAAGAAGTCTTAAACAGATTTTTTTTCTGCATTGGAACAATCTGAAAATCGAAGAAAGTGAACACACTGTTTAATACTATTTAAACTTTAGAATAGGAACATAGCCTTACGAGAACTCCTTCCATCCAGCCGAATTTGACAACTTTTCCTCTGGGTCTTCGTTTTTTATCGTGTCCTTCTTTGGCTTCATTTTCGTTAGAACCATTTCCTACCTATATATATATATATATATATATATATATATATATATATATATATGTATATAATATATTATATATATATATATATATATATAATATATATATATATATATATATATATATTATATATATATATATATATATATATAATAATATAATATATATTATATATATATATATATAATATATATATATATATATATATATATTATATATATATATATATATATATATAATATATATATATATATGATATATATTATAATATATATATATATATATATATATATATATATATATTATATATATATATAGCAAACATTTCAAAGGTCAAATCCCTAATCTAGAGGGAGATACAGGATATTACCAACTTTCTTAATAAGTCAGAGAATCGGAAAGATTTCTTAATCAACGGGAAAATAATTTAAACTTTTCATTTGTAGATGGAGAGAGAGAGAGAGAGAGAGGAGAGAGAGAGGAGAGAGAGAGAGAGAGAGAAGAGAGAGACGAGAGACGAGAGAAGAGAGAGAGATGAGAGAGAAGAGAGAGAGAGAAAGAGAGAGAGAGAGAGAGGAGAGAAGAGAGAGAGAGGAGAGAGAGAGAGAGAGAATGCGGCGTATGACTTATAGAAAAAAATATATAACCAAAATACTTAAATAATTAAAGCTTTTGCAACTATTTATTTAAATAATATGAAATCCACGTAATTACAAAATAAATTTCAGACCAAGTATATCACGAAATTACTTTTTAAAGAAAATAGTTAAATTAATTTTAGTCCTCGTACCGTTTCGTTGCTAGGTCTGAATAGTTATACACATTTATGTACTCTCTTACATTTTTGATCAGCTGTATCTCAATGTTTTGTAGCATAAAAATTCTTTTGAATATTAGATTACATTTACTGGGCATCAGTTTTTATCTTTTTTGTCTTTATCTTCTTTTTAACGTGCTATATATATATATATATATATATATATATATATATATATATATATATATATATATATATATATATATATATATATATATATATATAATATATATATTTATATATATATATATATATATATATATATATATATATATATATATATATATATATATATATATAAATTGACATATTTCTGCTATTGTTTCCCATTGAAACAAATTTTCCATATATATATATTTTTTTAGAATTATATTTCTCCGCACGATACTTACATCTCACTCAGTTTATTAGGCGCTCAATTTAAAGGATCGTAATGTATACAACATCGAGTAGTTGAATCCGTAGCATATTTTAATGGTATATATTGGTACTTAGCAGGGTTAATTGGGGAATCTGTGAAACTTTATTTTATCTTGAAATGATTGCGTTGATTCAGAGTTATTTGCTAAGGTGGGGCTATAATCACCAAAGGGTAGATCAGATTTATTCCGTCTTCGAATAAATTCTTTTCTCTCCAAAATCCATGGTTTTCGTTCTTGTGCAATTTAGTCTAGAGATATCTAATGTCGAGAATTTACATAGATAATTTTTCATTTAGGTCATAATCGTTGCATTCAACGGACTAAACGACCTTTAATTATAAAAAGGAAAGTGACTTGGTTCTCTTACTCTCAAGCATTTCTGCCCTCTTAACAAAAGAATATTTGAAACCAGTAAATCATCCTCTTCTCTAATTCGTTCCCAGGGATCTGATGCTAATACTCCTGCTGAAAAAGCTCCTCTCCTTCATTCACCTCTTCTCATCTAATGCAATCCTGAACGGCTCTGGCCATCCTCCTCCTCCTCCTCCTCCTCCTCTCAGCAATCCTTTATCTTTAGCTAGGATTACATGTGATCGGATTCATGGAATTGTGACATTCTAAAAATGATGACGTTTGACATACCCAAAACTTATAACAGGGTGTGTAATTTGTCATTGAACTCTATCCTCTTTCCTTCAAGTTTCCTTCTTCATTTTTTTCATGTCTAATTTCTTTCAAATCGTCCCCATCAGATATTTTCGATGGTACTACTTCTTCATACCCTATTAATATTGGTGTACATGAGGACTCTGTCTTATTTTCCTATCTGCGCTTCTTATCCTACTAATTCCTATGTCCACCTCTCAAAACTTCTTTCTTCAACACATTTCAACTCTACTTTTCTTTTCTCTTCTTTTCTCTCTACTCTCTCTCTCTCTCTCTCTCTCTCTCTCTCTCTCTCTCTCTCTCTCTCTCTCCTCTCTCTCTCTCTCTCTCTCTCTCTCTCTCTCTCTCGTACGCTCAATTTTAATTCATTTTAAAACAATTTTTCTTATTTAAATGGAGCTTTTTGTTTTTTTTACCTTTTTTTACTTCCCCAAATTTTAAAACAATTCTATAAATCTACCTTTCAAAAACATTTCCGAACTTTTCTTTCTTTAAATTAAAGGGCAAGGTCCAATATTTGGTTCTGGCTGAGCCCAGTTTCACCCCCCTAAAAATGGACATAAAATTCTTAATTTTCAGCCAATTTTGATGGGGAAAGAAGCAAACTGTAGCTTCTTCTGACCTCTAAATCGTCGTTTTCGGGTGTTTTTTTTTTGGAGGGGGGGAAAGTGAAATATTGATATATTTTTTTACTTGTCCGATCAACACCAAATTTTCAGGGCTTGTACAATAGGACAGGATACAGCTTTTTTACTTAGATAATTTTTTTGAATACTCAAAAGAAATTTTTTTTTGAAAATTTTCCAAAAAATATTTTGGGGAAAATTTGTTCCAAGAACAAATCCAAAACTACTTCATATACAAAGAAATTATCGAACTAAACAATGTGCATCTCCTCGACTACATATGCTCTAAAAATTTCATCCACTTCGCACTAGCAGAAAAAAAAATTATCGCAATTTTTCATTTTAAAAACCAAAAAAAGTGGGTTTTGAATTTCGACATTGCTGAGCAAAAATTTCAAAAAATCAAAAAATCTACTTCGTGTATTTTGTGGGTAAAAGCCCCTTCTATATATATATTTCAAGTTTGAAGTAATTTCGAAAAAAGTTGTAGAGGTTGAAGCCAAAAATGTCAAAAACATAGGTTTTGAAAAAATGAAAATTCTGAAACACTGACTACAGACACAGAAAAAAAAACTCGAAAACAACGTTTTAGAGGTCAGAAATCTTAATGGCTGAAAATTAGGAATTTGATGTTCATTTTTAAGGGGGGTGAAACTGGGCTCAGCCCGAACCAAATGTTGGACCCTGCTCTAATGCTTCTAGAGTTTCATTTACCTATGGGCAAACATAAACATTCTTTATTCGCAACACACACAAACACAACAACACACAACACACACACACACGACACACACACACACACACACACACACACACACCACACACACACACACACAACACACACCATATATATAATATATATAATTATATATATATATATATATATATATATATATATAATATATATATAATATTTTACGTTTATAATAGTTATCCCTATATATATATATATAGAATATATTATAAACAAAGAACATATAATGGGAAGGTAAAGAAATATTGCCTTCTCTGGGGAACGGACCACCGCATGCATGTTGCGAATGAGAAAAATATACTCGATGCTTTCCACTGAGTCATCCTCTAACCCAAAAAAAAAGTTGGATTCCAGAACAGTTTTAAAGCAACCGACCTCCCGTCAAGGCGACATCACCAGGTGTCCAGCTGGTCCTTTCCCTCGTTTCTTAATATTTTAAGATGTTAAATATTGCATGAGCAAAATTAATAAGTTTGTAAAACAAACAAAAGAACATATTAATGGAAGTAAAGAAGAGTTACCGCCTTCTATGGGATCAAACCCACCGCTATGGTTGCGGAATATACTCGATGCTTTACCACTGAGCCATCCTCCACCCATAAAAGTTGGATTCAGAACAGTTTTAAAGCAAACCGAGCTCCCGTTGTTTACAAAACTTATTAATTGCGATTATGCTATAATTTAACATCTAAAATATTAAGGAACGAGGGAAAGGACAGGCTGGACTGTGGATGTCGCCTTGTGGGAGCTCGGTTGCTTTAAAAACTCATTGAATCCAACTTTTATGGGGTTGGAGGATGGCTCAGTGGTAAAGCATCGAATATTTTATTTTCCTCATTCGCAACATGCGTGGTTCAATCCCAGAAGCAGTATTGCTTTACCTTCCCATTATATGTTCTTTGTTGTTTATACAAACTTATTAATGCGATTATGCAATTATTTAACACACACACACACACACACACACACACACATAATATAATATATTATATATATATATATATATATATATATATATATATATATATATATATAATATATATATAATATATATATATATATATATTATATATATATATATATATATATAATATATATATATATATATATATATAATATATATATATATATATATATATAATGAGGTGGTTATGATGGAAAGATATTTTAAGTGACGTATATTCCCCATTTTCAACCTTAAATGTTTACTTTATTTATTTTGCATTGATTTATCCAAAATTATTACTTACCTCGTTGTGATCAACCACAGTATTTTGATTGTGCAGATAATCCAATGAAGGTCTCCCTTTCCCAAAATTCAAACTCAAAATGTCCCGGTAATTAGACTCAATAGGAAGAACTTCTCTAGTCTTGTAGTGTCCATAAGACCTTTGGTTACTTGACAGACCCTCGGGGATATCGCAAGGTACTTCATCTTCTCCACCCTCTGATAAGGTATTAGATGACTCTTCATGACCCTTCTCTGGACAACCCATTTTGCAGACTAAAAGATTTTTGCTATAGAATGAACATTTTATGTCATCGAGTACATACATGAACAGGGCGCGTGATTATGGTATTAATAATCCACGCACTCTTTTGAATAAATTATTAAAAGATGAAGTACTCAAATGCTCGTTATGTAAATATAATTTTATTTCCAATGAGAGAAACACAAGTCTAAAGAATAATAAATTATTTTTAAAGTTTATATAAATTTTATTTGCAAATTAAGAATACAAAGCCTGCGTAAACATAATTCAAGCATTCTATGCAAAATTGTCCTTATTTTGAATTAATAATAAATCTGTATTATATTTCATCCATACGAAAACGTATAAATACATGAAACGTAAGTGAGAGTTTGCATAAAAGATCAAAATCTATCAACATTACTTATTCATGTCTTTATGAACTATAAATACAATTTTCTTTAAATATTGACGGAGTTTTATTACTTATGAGTGATGGCTATGAATTAATATTCAAAGTTCAAAGCGTACTTGTATGGGTTATTATGCAAAACAAAAGACGATAACTTTATTCATATGCTAAAGTCACCATTTTTGAGTTCGTTCTTAAAATAGGCAAATTTCTTAATTTTAAAACTACGAGAGTTGCTATTTAATTATATTATTTGAAAGTATTCGTTTTGTTTCTTTTCACTGCATGTATATATATATATATATATATATAATATTATATATATATATATATATATATATATATATATATATATATATATATATATATATATATATATATATAATATATATATATATATATATATATATATATATATATATATATATAATCTATTATATATATATCATTATATGATATATATATATATATATATATATATTAATATATTATTATATATATATATATATATATTAATTATTTATTAATATATATTATATATATATATATAATATATATTTTATATATATATATTATATATATATATTTATAAATAATTATATATATATATATATATTTATTATTATATATATATAATATATATATATATATATTATATATATAATATAATATATATATAAATATATATATATATATTATAGTATATATAAATATATTATGACGAAGCTCTACTTTGAGTAGTAATTTATTTTTACAATATATATATATATAATATATATATATATATATATAATATTTTATATATATATATTATAATATAATTATATATATATATATATATATATATATATATATATATATATATATATATATATATATATATATATGGCCACAAAAGGAGTTACCCGCATGATATCTCGAAAATTAAGATAGGTACAAGAAAACTGATAACATATATGAAATCAGCGTATGAAATTTGTATGGAAAAATGAAAAAAAATTTACTTTTTTTTTATATCACCAAAACTACGATAGGTAGAAGAAAACTAATAACATATATGGAATTAGCGTATAAATATTTTCTAGGGGGCTCGAGCCCGAGGATGGGACAGAGGGGGGACGTTTTCCATACCCCGAGGGGAGGGGCGGAGGAACCCCGCGACACCCAAATACCAAAGAGCGGGGGTTCCGGAGTCCCTCGCTCTTTGCATCTTTGCGGTTTACCCTGGGGTATTCTTTTAGTTAAAAAAAAAAAATCTTTTTTCATACATATTTCATACGCTGATTCTAAATATGGTTATTATTTTTCTTTTACCTATGTTAGTTTGGAGATAAAAAAAAATAAAAAAAAAATAAAAAAAAATTTTCTTTTCATTTTCCATACAAATTCCGTACGCTGATTCCATATATGTTATCAGTTTTCTTGTACCTGTCTTAGTTTTCGAGATATCATGCGGGTAACTTCTTTAGGTTTCACCATTATATATATATATATATATATATATAATTATATATATATATATATATATATATATATATATATATATAATATATAATATATATATATATATATATATATATATATATATATATATATATTATATCGATTACATCTTCGTTCGATATATATCGGTTTTAACATCCTTTTAAAGGACAAGTTCATATATATATATATATATATATATATATATAATATATATATATATACATTGGTATATATATATATATATATATTATAATATATATATATTAATATTATATATATATATATATATATATATATATATATATATATATAACAGTTGGATAGCAGCTTATTACGCATATTAAAAATATATAAAATAAATTACAAAATCATTTACAATAACAAATATTGATTTATTATTCTCTTTTATTTTTAAAATTAAAATAGTTATCCATTTTAAAAATCTAAATGGAAGTCGCAGAGAATAAAAGGGGTTTTGGACATTCAAAAAGTTATAGGCATAACTTTTCTATTATATTTTGTTATTATCATACTTTATCATTTGAATTGGTGGGTTAGAGATGATTGTTAGGAAAGTTGCAGTTCTTCCCAGTGCCATTACGAATATATTTCTTTCGTCATTGAGTAACAGGAAGGGAGGAGTATTATTCCAGACTCCCTCAAGTGGGGAAGGTATGCGACTAGAATGTTCAAAAAATATTATTTATCGAATTGTATATTAGGGGATAGATGCAACATTACTGGGATTAGGTGGATTAAGTAGCCAATAAGATTGGGTGAATTAACAACACTAAAACCTTAGACCCCAACCTTTTAAGGAAAGCTGTGGAGGTAGATAATCATGTACTTGATATGAACAGTAAAATGCCGAACATTCGCAACAATCTAAAGATCCGGTTTCATATTCCAAGTGTCCGAAGTTATGCATCCGGGTGAGATAAGTATTGATGTGTAGATGTCTAAATTTTTTTCAAGCCTTATTATCAAACGAAATTTCTTGTTTTAAATAAACGCACGTGCATGCGAACACACACGTTATGCCGCGGAATAACATTATGAAATCCTCAAATGTCACCATGGATAAAACTTTCTGAAACAATGTTCGCCTGTCTTAAATTGTCGTCTGAATCAGCAAAACACTCAATTAACTTCAGTTATATAAAATTTAGATGTAAAACAGTATTTAATATTTTTAAAAAATATTCGCTTCAAAATGATGTCAAATTTTAGCTATACTAAGACAATATGCAAGAAATATTTTTTTTTCCTTTTTGACCAAAAGATTAAAGCCGTTTTCGATTTTGCATTTGTCTTTACGCTCGATAATAAATGCTAATCCAGTTTTAGCACGAATTTCGGGCATAATCGAACGTTTGTTTGCAAAAATTTTGATCAGCTGTTGTGATGGAGCACGTTGTTTTAGAATAAACAGAAATAAAAAAAAATAACAAATGGTTTTTATTACAAATAATTGATCAACTTTTGTGATGGAGTTTATCGATTTGGAAGAAATTAGATTTAAAGCTAATTTCATGAATGAAACATTCATCAAATCAAACTACCTACTACGCCGCCATCTTGTTTGTTTACATTTGTTCAAGAATGTGCTTAAATTCGGTAAGCACGGGAAAGAGCAACCTTACAGAATTTAGGAAATTCCTTACGTTTGGTGAGCATTTTTCTAAATTTGTGCTAAATTTGACAAAATGGAACGCAACTTGAGCATTTTCCTAAATTTCGTAAGCAAAAATGCAAAATCGAAAACGGCTTAAGTATTCAAGGCCATTAGCAAATTTTCGTAAAATAAAGTTGAAAAATCAAATTTTACATAACAGTCACACATACGATGTAAAAAAATTTGAGCAAAATAATTTTTATAGAAGTTCAAGGTAAAAATAAAGAGCGATTAAAAACATTTTATCTTTATTAAATAATTATGAACACTTCCCTAAGTGCGTGAAAATACAAAAATAAATTATGAATAAAATGTAAGTACGGATGATTGATTTCCTCTGATAAAGAGGAAGGGTGGCATGCCTTTAGATAACATCTCCAACCATGCCATATATAAGGAGGCGTTCACGGAATGTTTTCTTGGAATTGGAAGAGTCCTAAAACAAAAAACAAAAACAATTACATAAGAAAGTTATAACAACAACAAAATTACGATGCTTTTATCAGATATATCAACGTTACTACTATAAATATCTCAAAGTCATTTTCT
>JABUQX010068207.1:37500-45000 GCA_015478945.1 Trachelipus rathkii | reverse complement strand
ACCTACTGGAAAGAATTAAAAGATGAGATTAACTCAAATACTCAAAGAGTAATTAACCTCCTTAATTAAGAGTATATCCAAATACTCATGGGGATTAACAGAGAGATTATATATAATTAAGGATTGTTTCATATTTTCAAAGAATTTAACCTGGGCTGAGGAACATGAGCCGAAGCTGCAAAGTTTTGGGTAGAATTTTTGGGTTGAGCATGAGCAGTAATTAATATTTTAATAAAAAATTATTTTAGATTTGTAACTCTTAAGTGAAAATAAGCGAGTTTAATAATTTTAAAGTTATTGGCACTACGGCTCTGAATTTATAGAGCTTAATAATTAAGACTTACCAATGACATTAATGGTGTTTAACTCAAAAATCGATAAAATGTCAATAATAAAATGTTATGATTAAGTGGGATTAGTTACCATGAATTAGTAATTAAGAGCAATTAAGATTAAAGGACAAAATAATTCCTTAAGAGGATATGATTAATTGAGAGGAGAGAGAGAGAGAGAGAGAGAGATGAGAGAGAGGAGAGAGAGAGAGAGAAAAAGAAAGAAGAGAGAGAGAGAGAAGAGAGAGAGAGAGAGAGAGAGAGAGAGAGAGAGAGAGAGAGAGAATATTAAACACAACAGGTGTTTGCTAGTAAATGAATATGTTAGATAATAAAGAGAAAGAAAGTACCTTTTGCTTTCCACGGAAAATCATCAAATCATTTAGAATCTCTTTAGGAAGTTCGTTTCCATCTTTAGCAAGGAAAGGACTTTGTTTTTTCTTAGATTTTTCTTTCTTTCCATTTTCCATTTCCCGATGCTCTACTTCTGGTGTTCTTGGAGGTGATGATCGGGCTGGGGCGTCGTCCACTTCCCCTGCTTCCCCTGCTTCCCCTGGGTCTCCTACGTTAATAAAAAAAAAACACATTATCAGTTACGGCAGGTGAACTGATTTACATTTTAATAATGCCAAATAAGATTTCGTATAATAATGTATAAAAAATACATGAAATATTGGAAGAAAATAAACTTATTTTATCGAAAAAGAAATATGTTATGAATAAAAATAAAAAATAAAAGAAACTCTACAACAAATTAAAATAAAATTTTTTATATTTTATTTTTATAGTTAATTAGATATAAATTTCTTGTCCTAGAATGGCGAAATAGTTTTTAAAAAGAATGACACTACCTTGAGATTCATTATCGCCTCTGTCGGGAGAAAAACCCTCATTTACTTTGTCAAAAGAGTCTTCATTCGTCATTATTTCATCCCGGATTACCTCGGAAAAGTCGAGGCCTCGCTGCGTCCTCAGAATCGTCACACCAAAATGCATATTCAGGGCTTCACTAGTATATTATTATTATTATTATTATTATTATTATTATTATTATTATTATTATTATTATTATTATTATTATTATTATTATTATTATTATTATTATTATTATTATTATTATTATTATTATTATTATTATTATTATTATTATTATTATTATTATTATTATTAATGCAGTTGTATGAATTGTGGAATCTCTGGTTTAATGAAATAGATTACAATTGAATAAATTGTGTAAATGTCTGCTCATAATATATTTAGTCCAAGTAATAGCTATAGAGAAAAGACAGAAAAAATGAACTTACTGGAGTGTATTGAAATAAGACTTGAGCTCATCTGGGTCACAATCCTTCCAGTCACTTTTGTAACCCACCATTAGGATATTTGGTCTTAGCATTCCAACACCAGTTGACTGTGATTAAAAATATTATAAAATGTAAGTCCATCATTTTATCAAAAATTTTGTTGGTAAATATTTTATTAAGACAGATATTTTGAAAAACTTTTGCTAAACATATTTCAATTTGTTAGCTTCATGTTGAGGAAATATCCTCACATATATGTTGTCATGCAGGCAGGGTTGGAACGAAAAAAAATCAAATGATATAAGTCAACTGATTTTTTTACGTGATTTTTTTTTTAGTATTTTTTTTTTCTAAATAAAATTATTTAAATAAACTGATTTTTTTACGTGATTTTTTTTTTTTTTATAAAAAATCATGATTTTTTTATTTTATTTTTTATTTTTTAGACATTTTTTTTTTAAAACTGATAATTAATCCTAATTATCACCTAATTAATGATAAACATATTTCAACTACATAATAAGTAAATTCATCAATATTTTTTCAAATCACTTTTAATAAAGAAAAAAAAAAATTAAAGCACTCAGAAATTATACAGTATATATATATAATTTAAATAACTTAATGAAACTAAATAATAATTATATTTACTAAACTTAATATCAATTAGGTAATAATTAGAATTAGTTACTAATTTTAAAAAAAAAATAATTAAAAAAGCAATTTGTGCCTAAAATAAATAAAAAAATCAAAACAATCAAAAAAATCACAAAAAATCAAAATAATAATAAATTGATTTATATATATAAAAAAAAATTTCAAATCTAAAAAGGTTTTCGACTTAACCTGTTTTTGTTCTCTGAAAATCTCACCTGAATGAGGATTTTGGATCCTTCTTCGAGGTTTTGAGATTCCAGCAATGTATAAAAAGATTTTACTTTTTGTTTCTTTAACCACGTGTAAGTCCTTTTAATAATTTGTCGCCTGTGTTGGTGTTTCACAGGGTCCTAAAAAAAAAAAAAAAAATAAAAAAAAAAAAAAATATAAAAAAAAAAAAAAAATATGATGTTAGTATTAATATAGTTAGTTAATAGGCTTTAGAAGAAAAATACCTTGGATATTTAGTATGAGGTATTAAACGATATTTATATATATGACATGAGAGAGATTATTCGAGGTATTTAATTGACATTTAAAGATGATTATGTTAATTGATAGACATTAAATGTGGACTTGATCTAACCATGAACGAAGAATTTAATTTTATTAATTATTTAGATAGAAAGTGAATTCAGAAATATTTATATATTAATTAATATTAATAAAAAATATTTGCAAATATTTTAAACCTTTTAAAATGTATTTATCCAGAAATACATATTCTTGCTAAAAAAATATTTAAATCTCAAAAATTTTTAAGAAAAATCTAAATTATAAACAATATTTATATAAACATTCAATTTTCAAGAAGTGATTGATGAAATTTAAATATTATAATAAATATTTTCTGAGACATTTGGGTAAGATAATTTGGAGACATTCGTTTTCAAACTCTATAATATCTCGAAATAATAAAATATATTTCATATAACCAATCAAATTATTCTATTACCTTTGTAATGTTAGCACAACAAAGAAATGAAGTTCCTTTTGTAATAATGTTGGCTAAATCAATGAGCGTAGGTCTTGCCGTAGGACTGCCCGAGAGTAGCAATATTTGAGGACGATAGTTTTTGACATGTTCTTCTACAGATATCAGCTCTAACGTATTCTTTAAGGAAGAACTGTATGTCTGGGCTTGCGTAGATGAGCCCCAGTTGACATCTAAAAATAGAAATCAGATGAATGATGTATTTTTATCTCAACAACAAATGTCTTTATTTGATCACATTGTAGAACGTGATTCAAAATCAATATTCCCAAAAATCAGGGCAGATACTCTAGCTTCTAAACGACAAAAACTAACTATAAAATAAAGCTATCTAATCAGAGGTGCAAAACTTACCTGGTTTTCTATAAGCGACGTACTTGTAGAGGAAGAGAGCGATGATAAAGGTTACCAAAGCAGTTATTGAGTCTATTAAAAACATCACAACGACGCAAAGGAGGCCACCAACTAGGCATAACCAAGAGTTGTAATACTTGAAAATGAAAAATCATTGTTAGTAATTAAAATAATTTTTTTTTATAAGAACTTAAGATTATAGATTCTCAGGTTTAACAATGTTCACTTCATTGTATTACTGGTCATAACTGTAATCATAATTATAGCTATGTCCTTGGTGTTTCAATCCTACTGGGTAAATTCCAAGGATGGGCTGTATATTTAAACAAGAAATAAAAGTTGAAAATGGCAATTCAGAATTTATAAGTATGCAAATTTTGAAGAGAAGAGACCGCAAAAAATAGAAGTAATTTTGGATTTAGCGAAGAAGGATATTTTGATAATAAAAATTTAAAAAGTACATTTCAGTAGCGGAGGAAAGAAAAAAAGGAGCAAAATATTACATTTAGATTCTTTGAAATATGGTGTCCATCCAGAGAGGAATAAATAAGATGGAGAGAAATGAGAGATAGGATTAAATGGACATCGCTCAGTCCCTGGACAATTTGAATCATACTTTAGCCTAACGTTTTATCAATCTTTGAGTTGTGATACATTAGTGTCCCGCTTGGGGGGGGGGGCATGCAAGGGCAAATTCTCAATCTGCTCTGGGATACATGTTAACATTACTGGTTTTTTTATGTAGCGGATTAGCTATTACTGTTCGGTAAGTTAAAGAAAAATACATTTACAAATTTGAATTAACAAATGTGCTCAACGTTAATTTAAAGTGTCTCCAATTCGATTTACTGACGTACTATTAATTAATCATCATTTGATAACGTGTCGATATTTAAATTGGTTATCATTACTGCGGTCGGTCTTTTTGCAGCGTATAGGTAATGAAAATGTTGTATGTTATCGTAAATAAATAAATAAATGGTATATATGATATAATATATATATATATATGATGGTGTGCCTTGACCATTTTAGTACTTGGTTCACAATAAAATTTCATATTAAACATTAACAATTCTCTACACTCTCAATACTTAGTGTGTAAAAAAAATGCTACTATAATACCTTAAAAGATGGTCTCCAACCAGGCGATTTAGCAATGGTAGCGTGAAAGCAAGAAAAATTGATGAAGGAATATGAGGCAGAAGCAATTTGTCAGCAAGGAAGACACAGCGTTCAATTCACCTTTAGGAAGATAATAAAAACTATGAAGGGAAAATATATGTTTTATATTAGAATCTCAAAGAACTTCTACAATATTTAAGAAATTATAATAAAAATACCAATAACGACTTACCCAACATTATGCAGATAAAACTCACAACCGATACCACGCCATACCCTCTTATTGGGTCATTGTTAACACCTACTCCTTTTGCGAAGACGTGAATGTAGGGGTAGAGATTGTCCTTAGCTAGAGCCTGAAGGACCCTGGGAGCTCCTACCAAGGAGGCTATTCCTGAGGACAAGGTGGCGGCAAAGCACTCGATGTAAGTGGAGGCAGGGCCGTGAAACTTACTCTGTTGAAATTGCTTATTGTTATTTGGTATTTATGGTCCCCAGGCAGACATTAGCTCTATCACCTATTATTATTATTATTATTATTATTATTATTATTATTATTATTATTATTATTATTATTATTATTATTATTATTATTATTATTATTATTATTATTATTATTATTAAAACAAAGTGAGTACCTGAACACTGTTTTGACTCCCATACTTGCACATGGATTGCCCCGTTTCGTATAAGCCACAATTTGTCACATTAAAGACTGGGTTTTGGAGGGGATCGGGCACCAGGTCTTTATATTTGATGTATTCTTCCACGTTGCCTGAAACAAAGATTTTTCTGAATTAGTTAAATCAATTAAGGGGCGGGAAGGATTGGGGGGATTTGACCTGCCACAGTAGACAGATTAGAACTTAATTAACTCAGCGACGCGGAGTCCAGTGTTTCGAATCCCGCTGCTGATGGAGAGTAAAATCTCCTTTGACTCATTTAAATCTTTATATTATTATTATATTATATATATTATCATTATTATTATTATTATTCAGGGCTCGAATGAAAGTCATACCAAACTATTGGGAATCCATAATACCTTGTTTGCAAAATATTTTATTTTTTTAGAAAGTAAAATAAAAAAAATTGTGTATTAATAGTAATAGTGAAAGCGGGTGATCTACCATACAAATATTTTGGTTACCTGAAGAACGTGACTAGCATTAATTTTGGAGTGGAGAAGATAACTAATGGTAAGATAAACAAACAATACTACAAGTACCTTTCACACATGTGTTAGGGGAAAAAGTTTAATTTCACTACTAAACAAACCACAATTATTTTTACGCTTACCCGTTGCATGTCTAACCACAGCAGCACCCACGAAAATTGGATAAATTACGTAGGTCACGAATGTAATAGCAATAGCCAGAAGAGTTCCTTTTGGGATAGCACTACTTGGGTCCTACAATATATATATATATATATATATATAGCATATACTTACCATATACCATATATATATATATATACTATATATATATATATATATATATATATATATATATATAAAAGACATGGAAAAGGTGGCAAACTACAAAACACACCAGAGGGAATGTCTCGGAACCAATCTACTGGAATTACGATTCAAGTATTAGGTCTTTCTATTATGTTGCCCAACAAATCTCCGGAGGGTTTTCTGATGCCCGTCTGGCAAGGAGGAGAATACCCCGAGACACTGAAGAGTCTTGTTCTTCTTTCCCCATTGGCAATACAATATTTTCAGCAATTACTTTTATTAAAAAGCAGGGTATGCCTGCATATATATATATATATATATGTATATAAATATATATATATATATATATATAAATTTATTTTTATAATTTTTTATATTATTTTTTTTTTTATTATTATTATTATTATTATTATTATTATTATTTATTATTATTATTGTTATTATTATTGCGTATTATTATTTGGAAATTTGGTAAAATTTATTATTATTATTGTTTAGTATTTAGAAAAAACTGGCTATTATTTTTATTATTATTATTATTATTATTATTATTATCATTATTATTATTATATAGAAAATATGTTAATAGCGAACAATTTGATTTTCGAGGTCAGAGGCAGCCTAACACCGATATATGGCATGGTATATATATATATATATATATATATATATATATACATATACATTTCCTTAATGCTTGCCATATATATATATATATATATATATATATATATAAACTTTCTCTCTCTCTCTATATATATATATATATATATATATATATATATATATATATATATATATATATATATATATATATATATATATTTATATATATTTACCACTGAGTCCGATGAATCCCTGGGCTTCCTCGGTTTCATTTTGTGGCCCCATAAAAGCTCCCGCGATAAAGTTGAACTGGGAAGCGATGAGTATGAAAAGAAGAACTTTCTGAACCTGTAATTTGGGATTTGGTAAATTTTTGTTTTCACGCAAATATTTGAGTTAGCAAATTTATACTTTTAGGGGGCTCAAGCCGATGGTTGTTTCAGACCCAGGGGGGGGAATGGATCGGAGGAACCCCCGCGACACCTAAATACCAAAGAGCGGGGGTCCTGGAGACCATCCCCGGATGGGAGGATTAGTCCCCCCCGTCGTCCACCTAGAGGCCGAGAGACCCCGACTAAATAGTAATTGAATTGTAAGTACACATCATCTGTAACCTCTTTGAGTCTTTTGTGAGTACTTACATTAATTTTTATATATTTGGTA
>JABUQX010068207.1:0-15000 GCA_015478945.1 Trachelipus rathkii | reverse complement strand
AAAATGATCAGAAAAGCAGAGCTCATTGCAGTAGTAATATTATGATTAGGAGGATGGAGCAGTTTCACTGATAAAGTGAGATTGGAGAGTCAGTGAGAGTGGGAAGTTGGCGAGAGGAAAAGTTCTTGACTTCAACTAAACATGAAAAACAAGTGTGAATTTAACTCCAGAGAAAGGTTTACATTTTTATTTTTCGAAGATGACAAATTTGGGAAGGAAATGACGTCGAATTAACAGGTAAAGAAATTAAAATTTTCAGACATTGAAAACAATCATGTTTTCCATGCCCCAATTATAAATTTGAAATGCAAGGAAGACCTAAGGTAATATTTGCTTTTCAAGATGAAAAAATCAATGAAGGGTGGAGTCATTTTAATTATAATTTATTGGTGATGCAATGAAAGAAAAAAGGTTAATAAAGAAAAGTAGAAAGAAGAAAAGGGTTGGAAGAAAACATTGAGGAAGACCATTTTTAATAGATTTAAATGATAAATAGCGACCACTTGCAACAGCTGCTATGGAACATACAGATATTAGTAGACTGAAATTTTGAGTGAAAATTTCCCCAAGATTATGAATAAAACTTCCGAAATTCATCTTTTTAACGCAAAGACAAAATATTCCCCAAATTACCGTAGCGTAGAAAACAAACAATTAGAAGGAAATTAAATAAGTTTAGCAATACATACAACCTGAAATAATATTAAAAGTTTTAAGATGTTTCTCCTTCCTCTTTGAAAAAATTACAGGCATAAATAATAAGGAAAAAGTTAGAGGATTGAATATGGTTTCCCCTTTTCGACATAGTTTGGGTGAGGGTACGTTCAAGGAAGAAGGAAAAGTAGTTGTTGATGGTCAGAGTCGAAACCGTTTAACAAGGCTGGATGAAACCCAGAACGTAAATTTTGAAAATCACAGAAAGGATATTGTGATGCAGGAACAACCTCACTCTGACTAATAACATTGAAACAAGCAGTGATAATTAAACCAAAATATTTATGTTTCAAATGCAGGGAGAAAAATGATATAAAACTCACACCCCTATTGAATAGGTAAATATATTTTTTAAATATCCCTCTGAAGTCAAAATAATTCCGTTGTGAAGTTAAAGAAGTATCATAAGTCCAACCAAAACGCAAAAAGCTTCTTCTCGTCTCTCCATGCAAAATATTTTGAATTGATCGAACGGGATGAAAAGATAAGGAAACAACAGGTGAGAAATGTTGGGTTTATCTCTAAGGAGATCAGAGATACTGGTAGAAAGCTGCAATAGCTCAACATAGTTGTTATCGCAAGGGAATTGGAAAGCGAATCCAACAGAATTTCTTCAGAACAAGTTGAATGTCAATGTCACGGGCCGTAATGAACATTGAAATCATCACGAAATTAAGTGTTATTAGGTGAAAGTCTAGAGGAGATAGAGCATACCTGATTATGTTGTTCTCGTGAAAAGAAACATATATAGGACGAGATTGCACGAAAATATTCCCATTTTACAACAGAGCATTATTACGCGCAGGGTGAGGCTTCACACTACACTCCAGAAAGCAAGCTGACCGTGAAGCGCCAATCTAAATGTAGTGTATCTCTATGCGAAAAAAAGAGGAGATAGGAACGTATGTTCCATTTCATACAAGGACATATGAATGTGCAGAAACAGCAAGGACTGGAACTGGTCAAATAGAGTGAGACGAAATGATCAAAACCGAATCGAGGATCTGACACGAGTTCTGATAAAAGAAAGTATAGAACATTTTTTAGTGATCGCGAGAGTGTGAGTATCAAGGGGGGGGGAGGAGCACGTGGTGTGTCAAGAACAGTTATCCACACTATAAAAGGACGAAGATCACTTATTGATCGAATTTTAATAAAGTGAAACGAACACCGATACGGACGACGGTACACAATTACAGAAGAGCGCACTCATCTCTATGTACACGAAAAAGTGCAAAGTGTGAAAAATAATATAAAAACAACAGCGATGACATAGTGAACTCTAACCACACAACTCCCCGAACCCTCCGCGCACAGAAACTTAATCAGAACTCTCTCTGCAATTGTTTTATTTTTATCAAGGGAACAGGCTTTCTATTGCAAAGATCGCGAGTCTCAAGGAGTTGGGCGATCCTAGCAGTGTCATGTCGTTTGGCGGAAAGGTTATCGGAAAGACAGAAGTATAATGCTATTGTGCTTTTGGTGTGCGAGTTCTTTAAACGAGACAGAATCACTACGCGAATTGAAGAACCAGTTTCATACTGTGCAGCAAAACGAAACACTTTTGTTAAGGCGTAAGAGAGTGAATAACAGACCTTAAAACGCACGAAGTCGCTTTGTATACAAGTGGAAATTCAAATCCAGTGGCTTCGCGAGATGATCATAGGAGTGTAGTACAGTTATACGTTCTGGCGAACGGTCGCTTTCGTCTTTCGATTAGATGTGATGAGGTGAGTGTGAACGAGTTGCAGTAAAACAAACCTCTGGAATAGAGACGCGACAAACTTGGTACGTGAGTGGTCGCAACCGATCACGAGAATGCTCGTTACAGTTCCGCCCCCGAAATTGCTGAAACAACGTTCGCAGAGAGCCGCAGTTGTGCACTGCAACCGCTCGCGGCCTTCCAGCTGATGAACGCAATGTGATACTGTTACACGCCTCTGAGAAAGAGAGAAATAGACAAATGCAGAGTTCTCATTCGTCCAAATCGACACATCGGTATAGTTGGCAGGACCCCTCACGTACCGACAATTTATACAAGAGGGACATAAAATTCGATATGTGGCGTTCCACTAGGACGAGTATGAAGTAGCAAGCAATTGAGAAAACAAAATTGTTAACACACAAACGACCTGAAGAAAGAAAAGTAAGATAAGAGAGGCCAAAGGTACAACTACCTCAGCGATGCAGACTCTCGTGTACTCTTTTGGGCAGGGAAGCCGTCATGCTATGAAAAAAAGCCTTCTTATCTTGTGTCCGGGGACGCCTTGGTCTATTCTTTTCTTCGGTATCTCTGGACGAGATCACTGGTATGTCGTGAAAGAGCGGCAAAACGGTAAATGCTATGAAATTGTTCCATATAAGGAATGTCATACAAAAACGTTTTCACTAAGTTTCTCAACAATCAAAGAGAAGTGCCATGTATAGAGAGATGCGGCTCATGGTGAGCGCGACCATTATGCTTGTGTAGCCGAGTGAGACCGCCGAGTCCATTACACTACCAAAGTTTTCGTATATTCAATCAGCAGATAGCGCGGCTACGCGAAACAGATGAGGAGAGGCAAGTCCTGAAAAGAATAGAAATAGCAATCATGACAGAGAAAAGGAGATGCGGCGAATATTACTATTAGCACAAGAACAGAGCGATTGATATGCAGGGAAGTGCGGGATAAATTATATATAGAGTTGTCAGGGCCTGCGTTGGAATCACACAAGCGAAACATTCTCTGGTCGATGGCATGCCAGGACAGAACAAAGCACAGAAAAGAACGAGAACAAGAATATAGCTGTGATGGTTATAAGTATTCTGTCGGCTTTCTGTGGTCTATTTTTTGCCAAAAATTATATATGAATATATACTACTTATTAACAACTGTTTACTGGACTTGTCTATATAAAAAACCAAAATGGATACAAATATTATTATATATACTATAAAAAAAATCATATATAATATAACGATAAATAGAAACCAGACGGACTTCTATTTATTCACACCATTATGTCATTATATAAGCTTATTTTAAGTTAAAATATATTAAATCTAACACAAAGAAATATTCCCCAAAAAATTTTCAAATAATATATGAGCATAATATTCGAATAACGATAAATTCATAGTATATTATATAATTATAAATAATTAGATAATAATAACTATATAATAATATTATATCAATAATAATATAATGATATAATAATAATAATAATATTAAATGCAATGTTGAAATATTTGTCAATTAAAAATATGGTATCATGAGAAAGCTTGTACAGAAGACCAGCTGCCAGCTTGCGTAAACGAGCACACACAAGTAGCGTTCTATGAGAGCAAAGTAGCGAGCAACATAGCACATGTTCTTCGATCTGTTATGTATGAGGACTTAAGAAATACGGGTCTTCTGTATATTGTTAAAGAGTAGAATTATGCCGTCGAGTCTTGTTCTGTAGCCTCCGCACTACGAGATCCGTGAGACAGGACCATAGTCACGCTAGCTGTTGGATCAACATTTTGAATTGTAGGAGGTTCTCGTAGTCCGCTAATGGGAATATAACAAATATAGAACAACATACACTCTTTCCTTATATCACACCAAAGCAAAACATTAATTACAGAGGTAATATTCATTATGGTGGATATCATAAGATGAACATGAGTGAAAATAGACTGTAGTCCAAAATGAAACAAATTATATATGAGAGACCACCAAAATATCCTAAAGAAAAAATATGATAATCATTGTTAATCATAATAGACTTGTATCTTTTTGAAAGTATAGCACATACAAAGAGAAATGGTAAACACATATTAGACCACTAATTAAATAATATAAATATATATGCATGCAAAAGTATGCGCGAGTGAATTTGACTCCGTGCACGCATCTCTCATCATTCTACGCGGACAGATATTATACTGAGTTTTGTTATACAATAAAAGGAGTAAACTTGTAATGCAAAAACTACTCTGGAGCAGCTTTGCTCACCAATAAAATTTTCAATCTATGACGTAACCTGGATTGGTTCTGAATATTGCGTGAGATATCCGATAAATATGCTCATCACGAATCTACATATCATTAAATAAAATGAGCAAGAAAGAAAATACACATGAATATGTAAGAAAGTGAAGAGAGATTGACAATATTACATATTGATGCATTCGTCCACTTCTTCGGTCATCTCAGAAAAACAAAAAAATGAGTATTCGAGTCTTCTGGGCTCTTGGGAAAATTTCCCCTTTTTAAGAAAAATTTTGCATTATAAACAAAAATCAAAATAATGTTATAATATTCTTCAGGAAAAAAAAAATTTATTATTTTTAAAATTTTATATGTGTCTGGCCACAAACACCCTTGCGCCAAGGGCTCGCTGGATTATGAATTATTGGTTATTTTACGACTAAGAAGCGACGTTTGTCTTTTTGTCCTATTAGTTTATATGATATAACATTAGTGGTAAGTGCTTCGCTCTCGGATAGCAGCCATGAGCTCTTCCTTGACGCTCTGATATAATCATTTCTATATAACTTAAACCACTGTCCTTATCCATAACAAAAGAAGTTATTAATTTAAAATTCATTATAAAGTATAAATTTTAATTAATATGCAATTGATTAAAAATACAATGATATATAGAGTAAGAATAAAGCGGGATCCATCAAAAGGCACTTGTCCTCTCAATTACGCTTGACAGAACACCGTAAGAGTTAGCTAAACATATACACTCGCCAAAATAAATGATATTATTTTACCTGAAAAAAGCACACAAAAATAAAATAATAATTAATCAATGCCAATTAAATTGATTACACAAAAGAAAACAAATTAATAATAAAATACACCATACATTATATTAACGATCACGAGACTATTTACATAAAAAAACCAGGACAGTCTAAATGAGAAGGTATTAATATAACGTACACAACTATAGCACGACAATCTGCATGATGGCAACCAAACAATGTTCCTATTCTTTTGTGATCAGAGAGAGAAAAAGAGATGAGAAAGACAATTAGCAGTCTCTATGTCGCTGATAGCTATGAGCGACGATGATTACCAAATGTTTTACCATTATCGTCGTGAGAAATTAGTTCATGGGTTAAAAAAGAGAAGCGCGCGCTGCTATCTTAGTATGCCAATTCGCATGGTAGTGGTTCACGAATAATTAAACTTTATTTATACATATTAACCCATATTATCCACATACTCCCACTCACCGATACTTAAGCTACCCTCCTAGTGACGACACTATAATAAAAAATAGTGCAGATCCTTTTATTACATTATTTTATATATTTATAATATATACCGTATATATATATATACCCTTTTTAAATATATATAATAAATATTACTTTATGAGTGAGGTAACAACTTAAGGTGAGGTGTAGTTATATGAGATTTATTCTTATATTGCTCTATTCTATTCTGGGTGGGTTTAGAACACCATCTTTCAATGACGTAAATTAGACTATGCCCATCAGATTATCATTTACTCTAGTCACGCGACTCCGCAAATAAATAGCTATATTGCCCAAAAGAATTGATGGTCGGATGCACTCTCTTTAATTGATGAGCGAAATACATTTAGATGCTCTACTTGATGCATAATCATCCTATTTCAAAATTATTTAAGTATATCTCAGATATCACATCACGTATAGTAAATACAATAAATAGTATAGAGAAATAAAAATTTTTAACATGAAGCCAATCATTATTAGAATGCCAAAATGAAAAGTTGGCTTACTAATCGACTTTTTCAAATACCATCCACCCCCATATCAGCTGAACAGATATAAGCTTAGAGGAATGAGAGGTTCCAGCCCCGGAGAGCTCCTATTTCATTCGTATCTCCACCGGTACGCCAGCATGGGAGTGGACCTGAGTGCTTTACTTATATACATATATTAATTATTACCATGGTGATTGTGAAAGACTACCTCTCTAAGTCACGCGACATGAGAGCAGCAATATATTGTCAAATCTGTGACTAAGTCGTGATGGTCACAGAGATCACATAACTACTGTATGATTTCTTTTTTTGGCGTATAAGCTTTGTTTAAGAACATGTATATACCCAAAATTAATACACACTCAATCATTGTATTAAATATATTTATTAATGCTATTTATAGTACTGTAGACTGGAGGAGTAAGTATGATATCTTCACATTGTGTGGTTTTATGTATATTTGTATGTTGTCTACTCTCATACTCCTCTCGAGTAACAAGAAACTTATTTCTCATGTATATTATACTCTTGGAAATAAATTAAGTAACCTTATTACTTTACTATTTTTGAGTTACTATATAATGATCTGAGTATAATATAATGAATAACAATATAGCGTATAATAAATAGAACATTTAGTATTATATAATATAAAAATATATAAATATGGTATCTATATATAAACAAATATATAATATTAAATAAAAGGATAATATATATATGGCTTCTTGAGATATATTATATATATAGTATTTCATTATTTTTAAATAATTTCACCTCTTGTATATTCGTAATCTAAAATTATGATATAAATCAAAATATGAATATCGCGGGCAATATAGTCTCCAGGTAATAAGGAGACAACTACGCCACCAAAGCGTGCAGAGGATTTCATTTCTTTTATTAACTTTGTTTTACTTCTATTTGATGGAGAAACAGTATCCAGAATACTGGTTCATACGCAAACTGGTGAGAAGTGTGGATAGATATGTGAGCTAATTACCATCTCACCTTGGGCCTTTGCATCCGCTCCTGTTAGTTGGAGGGGGACATTATTTTTAGAAAAAAAATATTTTTTTTTCTTTTTCGAGGCCCCACGGCGGCCTCGCCAGCCGCCCGCGGAGAAGTATTTAAACCCCCAAAAAAAAAACCCCTAATTTTTTACCCCTTATTTTGAGACTTTTTATTAGAGGGGGCACCCATTATATTTATTTCTATTTGATGTTAGAGCGGTGCTCTCCCACTCCTCTCACTCCCATTCTACGTAGTAGAACACATGGGTGATTATTATATGAGAGTGTGAGACTTTATCTGTGAGAGTAATAAATATATATAAATATAAAGTAAATAAAATAATACAATCAAAAATTATAATATATCTGCAATATCTAATTATACCACTATTCAGTTATATATCAATATCTAAAATTCAGATTATATTTTCACAAAATTAAGGCGCCATCATTATTATAGTGAATTGGTAACTATATGTCCATATTTTAGTATATTTTTATTTATTTGTGTATTATGTAACTATATACTTAATATATATTAAATATATATATATATATTTAATCATAATAATTAATATTAATAATATAAATATATAGTTGTATATATAATATAATATATTATATACTATATATATACTATAATATATATATATATATTATATTATTTAATATTATTATATATAATAATAATATATATAAATATATATATTAATAATTAATAATTTACATTTATAGTAAGATTGTAACGAAATTTGCGATGAATAGCATGACCGAACTATTGTGAAGAAAGAAAGAACTGACGTCAAGAGATAGCTGTATGAGACAAGACATATGCCTCATTGTATTAGCAGGAAGTTTAGATAGATACGATGACGTGAGGATGACACCTTGAGTAAATATATATATATTAGGTACTAATTAATAAAATATTTTGAAATATATAATATATATAAGTAACTATAAAGTATCTAAAGACATTTTATCAAAATGTAACTAAGTTAATCTAATTGATACTTTGTACACATATAATCTAACACTATATATAAGTACAATAATTTTTTTATTTAAAATTGAGACTAATTTATATGATTTAAATAAGGCCTCTTAGAAAAGCTTTGATAAAAGCGTTCCCCACCAATAAAGGCTGTGTCAGTCGTGAAAAAGCTATATTGCAATGAGTTTGATAGTAATTAGTAATGATGGTAATAAGTTGGTACTATATGTTGGATATATAAGTAAGTGTTGTGCGAATAGATTAACAGCATGTGTTACAACTATAAATGGCAATAATGATGATCATGTGCAGGAATATAGTGAAGAGTGGTGTTCCCACAGGGTTCAGTGCTGTGAGCCTCACTATATTGTTCATCAATATATATATATAAATGCATTTATAGTGATTAAATGCAAAGGTTTCTAAGTTTGCTATGATATAAAGTGCATGCCACCTCAGTTAGGAATAGTGTAAGGATTGTATTAAAGATATCAAATATGCATCTTGCATAAACTTCATTGGTTGAGCCGGCAGTTAAAGTGAGCAAATGAATTTTAATAGATAATAGAAAACTAAGGTTTTTCACCTAGGTTACTCAAATATAAAGTATTTAACTACTCAATATGAATAGGGAATATGGCTTGAGTCTGTGCACAAGAAAAAGATTTATGAGTATGATTATATAGCATAAGTAATTTGAAAATTAGACTATATTACTAGATGTTTGAAGCAAGAATAAGCTTATAATAAGATGTCAGCATTAAAATTGGGCCTATATAATGTATGCTTAACAAGAGCATTAGGTATATAATTTCAATACGAGTAATAAGTATAAAGCTTGAGGTGCTATAGCTATGTTAGGCCAATAAATTAGAGTATTGATCGTATATCTTTAAGCAAAAATTTATAGTCTGGCAGCCCCATATGTACTTTAAGAAACAGACACAAGAACTTCTAAAAAAAATCGGGCAATAAATTCAAATATTTAATTATAATAAATGGTGTAACTATTGTTATGAATGTAATGGACCTATCAATGCATAATTTCAAGTTTGAATCATTTAGAAAAAAATAAATTACATATATACACATTTGCATATTACAGGATATAAAATGAGCAAAAAAAAATTAGGGTGAGTTATTATTTTTAGAAAATTTAAAAATCTAATAAAATGAATAATGACATACATGACACAGAAAAAACTCTACCTATAGAAAAACAACATTGTGATATTGATATAATAAAATGCCAAAACCAGGAATGTATATAAGTTTGACGTTTTTTATTAGTGAGTCAAAAATCGGTAATCTGAAAAAATCCGTGAATAATTATGTTCATTTTAGGTGCTAGATCGCGTTGTAAAATAGGGTCCAAGTCCCGATAGATACCCCAATATTGGACCCTTGTCATTTCAATTGTGATGATTGAAGTACTACACAATCTTCTTTCCAACTATATCTAAATATTGCACTGTCTCCAATCGTCTCTCTATTCAAAAAATCAAATATATAAATACCATCATATATCTTACCAACAACACTTGATTAAAATACAATATTCTCCCTATACTGATAGCTAACCTACAGATGTTATTAAACCTTAATTATACCCCTCTATCCTTATAGTTAATACAAAGGGTTATCTTCTTACAGACCTCTATCCAATCTTTATCGAAATAAACTATACCCTCCATTTCATCAATTATTACACAAACTTCCAATAATCCAATCATAATCACCCATATCTCGCCTCCGTTCTTTGACATTTCACCAGTAATTTAATTTCTTCTATACCTAAGATTTACCATTTTTGATACTTTATCACACTCTTACCTATTACACTCCTCCCAACTACTATCATATACACCTATATATAATATATAATATTCATATTAACTATTAGGCCCATATAACATAATATAATATCATCACTACTTACATAATCTCACATACCTCCTCCCTAAAATTTGTTTCTTCTTGCAATATCAAACCACATCGACACTAGTTACTCAACTTAATCATCTTACTTCCATATATAACAAGCCATTGTTATATGCTAGACTTTTCAGAAGTATTATATTACTAATATCATACTACATCAATATATATATCTATATATATATATTATTTAATATTACTTTATATTAAATATATAAACACTCTACTAATTTATAATATATATGATATTATATAATATATATAATATTCAATATACTACTTATATATTATTATGTAGCTGTAGTATATATATAAAATATATACTATATATATATATATACTATACATATATAATATATAATATACTCATTCAATTTCATAATATATCAATATATGTGTAGTAATATCTCCTCATTATACTCTCTTCTACTTAATTACTTTCTAATTACTTAATTACCTTTCCAAAGAGCTTCCAATTTCTTATGTAAGTCCCCATTTCATCCTCTATATTATATAATATACCTTATATTTAATTATATCTTCACACACTATTGTTTACATTTATTATTTTATAATGAAACCAGTCCAGATATCCATTAACTATATATATATATAATATTTTATATACTCTACATTTATATTTTGTTTACTATAATACATACATATACTATATTATATAATAGTAATATATAATTAATTATATGTTAGATTCAAGTAGAATTTCTGTTCTTAATTAACTATAATATAATAATATAATATAATATATAAAATAATATATAGTATTATATATAATATATCTATCCTAGTAAACTATTATATATTAAAACCAAACTTCTTCCACGTGCACCTCTTTTATTTTAACTTTATTAAAGCAGCTGAGATATCTTTATGTCAACACCTCTTATCATTTTCGAGATGACAGAAGCGTTTTGCTAGTTCTGCTTTCTTTACATTCTTTATTGTGTACACACTAATGACCAAGTTACTACATGCATACGCTTCCTCTTTCATTACCATAAACACATAGGTGCTGACGCTCTTTTCATTTTTGTCACTTTTCAGATCGTTAGTGCTTCGAAGAGTGTTCATCTTTTTCATATTAAATGATTTATTTTACGTATTCCATTTACTTTTCCATATAACCTTTTGTTCACTTAACTTCCTTACTCTTGTAAACTCTACTCCCATTCTTTATTCATCTTTTTTTTAATTACGGGTACCCCCTCAATTCATAGCCATACCAAATATTTGACTATAATAATAATATGCTACATATTAGAACACTCAACAATACTAATCTGGATATCTAGATTCTAATGGTTTTTTAATTGGTTTTGTGGATCGATATTGAGTCTATTACGTAATATCTCACAACCACCAAACCCCGCTCAACTCGAATTTAAACCGTACTCCATCCACCATGTGCTTCGAGCACTGTTCTCCGTTCCACCAATATATACACACACAGTGCAATGACAATATACTTATTCCGACTTTGTCAAGAATTAATTACTATACATATATATACATGCCCCCAACTTCACCATCAGAAAAACATCTAACGGTCGGAGGCATCCAATATAACTTAATGTTATACTGGCTTGATGTGACAGAAAGAATGGTTGGGACCCCGATTTAAGCGGCTCACCACTAAAATTATTGGAACACACTTAAAAATAATTTCTTAAATTTGGAAAAGAGCTTAATATATAATTTGATCTGGAATAAAAGGCAAACCCGTCAGTCTCCTCTTTTTTTCTAAATACTCTAAGAATAACCTACAGTTATATAATCCGGTGTGTTTCTCTCTTGTAGTCATGCTCCATGTCTCTGCCCTTGTCTCACTTACTCTTTCAATTTTTTTTCACTTATCTCATATACACCAACCAATAACCTTTTGACACTCTAAGATATCTAATTATCGTATCAACTTCTACAATTTTTATTTTTCGTAACCATCCCAAATGACTTGTCAATCTGAAACTATACAGTAGATAGGCCCGTCTATACGCACTAAAATGCCAAATCATTACAGTATTTTATGAATTTTGGAAAAAATTAGTGTCTCAGCATGTCGAATTATCAAAACCTACTTTTTTTTTAACTGCTGAGCCCTGGAGTCGAAAATCAAACAACTAATATTTGCATTTTGTGCGAATAGACCCCATCATGTAATATTATTGAAGTTTGAAATTAATTCGGAAAAAATTGTAGAAGAAAGAAAATTGATACGAAAAAATGTTCCAACGAATAGGCTGTTGGAAAAAATTTTAAAACTTCCGAAAAAATATACAATGACTTACAGCACAACATGAAACACTAACCCGCAAACAAATTGGGACTTACTAGAGGTTCTTAACTAGATATAATAATTAAGGATATGAATACTCAGCAGAATTCAATATGAATTTTGATCAAACGAGTCATGAATTAAAATCTTCAAGCTTGCGAAATTTTAAAAATGTTTGTTTTCACAATTTAAAAGGGTTTAATTACATTTATTTTCTTTAGGGCCGAAAGGGCTGGTGATTTTAAAAAACTATGAACAACTCATACCCAGTGAGCTGTAACACCCATGAACGCATTATAAAGCATTTGGTAATATGTTCTCCAACAGCACATGAATTATGAAGAGATTATCTATCGGGGCTAATTTTAAGAACTATAGAAAATTGTTCTTGAATTAAAGGACATAAAATAGGGTTCTCTGACTTTTAAATTAATGTATCGGAAAACTAGGATATACTACTGTTATGGGAAACTAGTTACAGTTAGTAAATTATGTTGATAGTAATACCCGTTACATAAAAAGTTTTTCAAGTGTCTAAAATCGACTTTAAATAAGCCAAAGAAAAGTAAAATGGGAACAGTTCGTGTGTTCTATTAAATATTTCAAAGCGTAAAAAAAAATGGTATTGTAAGTACTCATTACTTAAATATATATATAATATATAATATATATTATAATATTAATATAATATATATAATTTATATATTATTATAGTATAACATATATATTATAATAATTATATCGATCATATAGTGTACCAACCTATTATTAAGTATATACTTCCTCTAATCATCAACCAATTATATTTCAAATCTGGGTAAAATGAATAAAACTCCTTTCCATTCCTATACAGGTAAGTACCTGTATAGGTTAATTTTCACTAGCTAGCTTTCCTTTACATCAACTATATCAACTATTATATAAGATTATATATATTTACTTAAAAACATCACCCCTCACAGAATTACCAATAAGCATGAGCAGCCAAATGCTTCATTGTAAGACACAATTTACCATATCTCTAATTATTCATAACCAATCACCTATTTATATTTTAATCTTATCATCAACAAACCTAAAATATTGTTAACTTAATCACCCACAGGCCCTTAAAAAATATATATATCTATAGCGCGTATTAGCAGATTGTCTAGTGAAACCTCACAGAAAAAAGCATTTTTCAAAATCCTCTCACCCATCTTCATGCTATCTGCGGAATGCCTCTTCCACAGCTGGGCGGTATTTGAGATCAATTCATTCAGAATATCAACTCATTCTCTCCCCCCTCTCACGTGTCCTTACTCCAATCCAGTTACAGGACAGAACAACGAAAGTTTCCATTTCAACCACCACAAGGGTACTTCGACTCTACTTCTTCTTTCATCTCTTCGTGTTCTCACACACTAGTACAACAGTGATTTGTTTTTGGAAGGGGGTCTTCTCAAAAAACAATTAAGTTTACTCCTTGTGTCTAAATATTACATTATAATGTTCCTGCTACTCACTGCCTCCTTCTAATCACCATTTTCTATTACCATTTTATGATGAGAGCTATCAACATGTAATAACAAAGGAGCTCTAAATTCAACATCTACTCTAATTTCACTCTCCGAACAAAATATATATATGAGTGTCATATGTATAACCTAAGGTAATGATAAGATCCTATAGTAGATAATAGAAGTGTAGAGCCTAACGTCAAGAGTCTTCATCCTGTTAATATAAAATAAAATATTATATTTATTATAATATATATACTTATATATTATTATTACATAATAACAGACAATCGACACGAGGGTCCGATGCAATGCACTTATACATTAATAAGGACTTATATAATTCACTTAATAGTTTATAATAGTGAATATTATTAAGATATTACAGGTAGAGTTCGGAGGTTCCCAACAAACTTATCATATTATATCCCACTTAGTTACGCCTCTATCCTATCATATTCATGATATCACCCCAGTACAATACGACTGTGGAATTTCTTTACTCCCTCGCACACTTGCAGGAAAATATTATATGTATGATAAATAAAAGAGTTGAATATTGCTTCTGTTAAATTAGTTCAATTTTTTCATTTAATGGTAGTTATTATATATTTTTATATTATTATGCGAGTGGGGATTATATTATATATTTTACTGGTAAAATTTATCACGAAGATGAGAACTACTCCCATATAATGAAAGTGAGTTGTGGAATATGAACGCAAGAGAGTTCAAATAACCATATCATCTTAGTAACGTTTTAAACTGTGATAAGTGTTTCATGCGGATTATATATATATGATATATTATCATTAT
>JABUQX010068206.1:17500-22500 GCA_015478945.1 Trachelipus rathkii | reverse complement strand
GATCTATTGATGAAAACAGACTGTCAACAATAATTCTGCAGGTTTCTTTAACAGGGACATTGGTGAATAGGGACTGTACATCGAAACTAGCCATATAGCAATCATTAATGGAAAGTGAAGTGACGAAATCTGAAAAGTCAAATGAGTTTTTTATGCTGTATTGGTTAATTGTAATAGGTTCTATGAATGGTAGTAAATACTTTGAAAGTTTGTACGTAGGAGAATTAATAGCTGAAAGGATAGGTCTAAAAGGAAGGCCAGGTTTATGGGTTTTGGGTAACCCATATAGTAAGCTTGGGGTAGAGCCTGAAACAAAAAGAGAATTCTGTAAACTAGACACACCTTGTTTTTTGAGAGACCTGAGGAAGTTATTAATTTCGTAACTCAGTACACTACAAAATTTACCTAGATTCTGTCAGGTGCGTTTGTTTAAGTTTTTTCTCCATTTTATGTCAATTTGTGATTTTGTTTTCATTTTCATTTGTGATTTGTTTCCCAATTTTTAATGTAACTTTATTCATAGTGTATTAATATTAATATTGTTATATAGATTTTTCATCTTTTAATTTTAATTGTAAATTTTAATTATTTTTAGAGTAAATTTTTTGCTGAAGATGGGTCGAGTAATACCCGAAACGTCCAGAGTTTATGAATAAAGAATGCTTTCTCCATTTTTGTTCGTCTTCCTGTTTATTATTAAGACTAGGTTCCCAAGGAACAAATCTATTGTATATATATAATAATATAATATATATATATATTATATGATATATATATATATATATATATATATATATATATATAATATATATATATATAATATATATATATATATTATATATATTATAATATATTATATTATTCAAAATATTTCTGAAGGGAGGCAGAATGATTTAGGTGAGGACCTTAAATAGGCAATGGTCTGCTGGAAGCAAGCTAACACCAGCACTCCTCTCACAAAGGACATCTTTCCCTTTCAGCATATGCAGAATTTGTTGTTGAACTTGTTCATAAAGTATAATACACCTCCCTAGTTTTGCTGCTTAGGGCGAAATTTAGTAATGGTGGGGATTATTTTGAGAGCAAAGAAGATCTGCCTTAACTGCTTTTAATTTTGAGCATCTAATCTTTTTGAAAGGTAATATGGATCTCTTGTCCTTTGAAGAAGACATTGAGGAGGAGGGAAAATCTTGAAATTTTGTAAATATTCATTTCAACTTTTTTTATATTAATATTATAAATAAATTGTTTTAAGAGATCTATACTATTTACTATTAATATTAAACCTTTTGTGAAGTTCGCACATTATTAGCGGAAAGACGTGCGGACTGCGAGGGCGGAGGTTTGATGGTCCGAATAGGTGCGGAGTGAGCGCTAGCGAACTACGTTTTCTCGAGGTGCGGAGGTGCGTTAGCGGACTACCCCTAAATGAGCGGGGTGCCCACTATATATATATATATATATATATTATATATATATATATATATATTATATATATATATATATATATATATATATATATAATATTTATATATATATATATTATATATAATATATATAAGTAATATATATATATATATAAATAATATATATATATATATATATCCTTACGAAATTAATCAATGTGGTATTTGCGTTTGCATTTCTCTTACCAACTTTGAAATTCTTGGAATGATATCTTTGCTTAATGCCAGACGTATGTCGTCGCTTGCATCAAGTCTGTTTCTTGTTTGTTTTTTTATCTGTAGCAGAGCAGAAGAATCCCTGTTCACATAAAAATGTTGTTGTTAAAAGGACAAGATACCACAAGGCTCTTCCTCCAATGTTTGAATAGGAGATTGCTCCTTGGTATACTACAACTCCTCGATATTAATACCTAATTCAAATGAATCTTTGAAGTTACTATCGTTTTGAAGTTCGATGGCTTCTTCTTGAATTTCAATAGGGAGGTCTTTTGGGACTGACACCGAAAGGTTTACGTAATAGTTTTTTTAAAGACTTCTGTTTTATTTTTGTCATTTTCTGGAAAATAGAGAATGAATTCATGTTTCAAAATTTGAAGGTGATGCAATACATTGTGTTGAACCTCTGATGTAATGCTAGAATAAGTTTGGTTATCAACAAAGGATTTCAGAGTTGGAAAGGACAAATAATTCTTTGTTTGAATTTTTTTCAGCCCACATATCTATTTTGCAAAGAAACGAACGCAGTTTGTCTTCAAACACAAATATGTTTACTATGCTCTCCAATTTTCCATTTTCAGAACCTTGCAACTCCAAATTTAAATTGTTCAAATGGGTGAATATGTCCACGAGATAGGCAAGGTGCATTTCAAATTTTGATTCACAAAACCTTCAGTTCTCTTAACTCAAACAAACGGCTCAACATATTTCCTTGCGAAAGCCAACGAATCTCAGTGTGAAAAAGAAGCATTTTGTGCTCTGCGTCCAAGTTAGGGCACAATATTTTGAAAAGACACTATTTTTAAGGCACTAAATTTAAGGCACTATTTTTTACAGTGTTTACCAACTTTATAGCCACTTTAATTGTAATGGTTAGGTCCTCTGGTAATGTTTTAGCCGCTAGTGCTTGGAGCGGGATGGATGATTGCCAGCAACATGTGTCTGTTCAGTATGGAAGAATTATTCTCTTTTACCAAAGTTGACAAACCCGAACGCGAATCGAGTATCGTTGGAGCACCATCAGTAGAAACCCAGCAAGGTTTTAATACTTTAACACATTTTTCTCGAAGTAATCACAAATTACTTTCTTAACGTCCTTTCCTTTCGATGTAGCTTCCAATTCCCGTGTAAGTAGAAGTTCTTCTTTGATTGTGCTGTTTTGACCTAGATATCGAACAAAGACAAGTAATTGACAACACTGAGCAACATCTGTGCTTTCATCACATTGCAGAGCAGGTAGGGAGAATTTTTTACTTCACTCAGAAGTTGATCTTCAACGTCTTGCGACATTTTTTTCTATTCGAGATTTCACTGTTTATCGACAGCGAAATCTCTTGAATTTCCTTTTTAGCTCCTTCACCTAAAACTTCTTCAACTGCTTTAAGAAAACAAGGTTTCACTAATGTTTCACCAATTGTATGGAATTTCTTTAATTTTGCAATTAATCGTGAAATCTCGAATGATTCCGAAAGAGCCTTTTCTGAGATTCCAAATCTTGTACCACTTTTACCCGAGTTTCACTTTCTTCAAATCCTCCAATTTCCCTGCAAAGCATTCTGGTGGATAATCGCTCAAATTAAGATGGACTTTCTTTAGATGACGTTCCATCTTTGCCATGGTTTCAACTTTCAATGCAACATTGCTTAAAACTGCAGCGCAGATCATATACTGAGTTCTCGCCTCTGTATTGACTTCAATTGCTGTAAACATAAACTTAATATAATCGGAATTGTATTTCCTTTTACACTTCATTCTTGAAAAAGATGAACCAGCACAGAAAAAAAATTTATATCAAGATGATATAAAATTTTCCATCAACGCCGTTTCCTCTCAGGAGTGAAAATTTTACGTCACTGTGATTGAAACATCAATGATACAATTTTTTACATCATCAATATATAATATTTTATTTCTTGCCAACATACCGTATAACGCCAGAGTAAAACCCATTACATGTTATATTTCACTTCCATGAGAAATGTAAAATTTCTAATATATATATATATATATATATATATATATATATATATATATATATATATATATATATATATATATATATATATATATATATATATATATATATATATATATATATATATATATATATATATATATATGGAGTTTAAAGCAATGATCGCTGATCAGATATTTACACACAGAGGTGTTTGATGAAATATTGAAAAGGAATTTCAAATAATCTAAAGGTTAAAGTAATAAAAACTATTACATTTATAAGTATTTAAATAAATTCATGAGCTTTCGTTCCTATGCTGGAACCTCGTTCAGATGAGATTTTTTAAACTAACATTAAAAAAGCAAAAATCACTGTTATGTAAAATTTAAAGTTTGGATAATTTAATTTTGTTAAAAAATTTTGTGGTGCTCAAAATATTATTTTGTATTATGTCAATGTTGTAATCACCTTTTTGTTTATTGAAATTATTTGAATTAATGATGCAAAAAGATTCGATGAGTTTACGTTTTTGTAAATTTTGTACATGGAGAATAGGTGTCATTTGGTTAATGTTAATGGAATGATTGTAAGTAGAGCGATGGAGTGTCAGGGAAGAATTTTGATTATCATGTAGAAGGTCATATTTGTGTTGATAGAGTCGACGTGTAAGATCGTGGGTTTCACCAATGTAGAGGGAGTCGCAATCTTTACAGGGAATTTTGTAGACACATTGGGAAAGTTCATTAGGGGGGCCGGGTTGATGAATGTGAGGTTTAAGGTTTTTTTTTAAGAGGGAGGATATCAGAGGAAGTGAAACGTAGAGTTTTTGGAAAGATATTTTTAATGTGGTTGAGAGGAAATTGAGGTAGAGGGAGGAAAGAGTTTGAATTAAGGGAGCGGTTAATAGGAGGATTGTAGTAGGTTCTGTTAGCCTTTTTCATGGCCTTATGGATGATATGAGAAGGGTAAGAAAGTTTTTTGAAAGTGGAGGTAAGAAAATCGAGTTCAGGTTGAAGATATGCGGAAAGCAAGTAAAAAAAGGGAAGAAAGAGTACCAATTTTAGTGTTAAGATTATGTGAAGAGAACCAGTGGATGTAAGCAGGGTTGGATGTAGGTTTTCTATAAATAGTGAATTGAATAATGTTAGAGGTGGACCAAGTCATGAGAGTATCTAGAAACGGTAAGGTGTTGTTTTGAGAGTGTTCAATAGTGAATTTAATGTTAGGGTGGATAGTGTTTATGAAGTTAAGAACAAGTGAAAATATTCTACGTAGACGATATCATTTAGAGATAGTGATTTAAGATCGTTGTGGAGTGTGGGAAAATCAGAAAGGATATATATATAAATTTTATTATATAT
>JABUQX010068206.1:5000-7500 GCA_015478945.1 Trachelipus rathkii | reverse complement strand
CACCTCTGGTACAGATGAAGGCTTTTCACTGTCGTGGCATGGTCTTAATAAGGCGCCGAATGCCCTTAACTGAAATCTGATCCCATACGTGACCCCACCGTCTGCCTCAGCGCTTGGAGGGTTCCTAGCGGTGGTTGCAGATGTCGCAACTGCAGTTTCAACATGGCCCACAATGTTCCATTGCGTTTAGGTCGGAACTGTATACTGGCCAATCCAATGTCCTGATTACACCGTCGTTAGGTATTCGGTGACACATCTGACCTTGTGTGGTTTTGCGATGTCATGCATTAGGACAAATCAGCCACCGATGTAAGGTACATATGGCACGACATACGGGTCAAGGATATCTACGATGTGCCGTGCGGAAGTTAGGTAACCACCATGTATCACGGACAACTCTGTACGACCTGTTAAAGAAATGCCTCCCCAGACCATGAGAGATCCACCTCCAAATGGCAATACCTCCCGCATATTACATTGCGCGTAAATCTCATTTGGTAGTCGATAAACTCTGGATCACTGATTGGAGGTGTAGAGACCGACACTGTACTCATCCGTAAACAGCACATTCGTCCAATCGCTGACGGTCCAATGTAGGTGTTTCCGGGCAAATGCTAGTCGCGGCCGTCGATGCTCTCTGTGGTGTCGTGGTCCTATGACCGGCCTTCGTGGCCGATAATTATGTTCCGCAAGGCGTCAACGTATTGTATTATCACTCACACTGCTCCCATGCACCTCCTGCAGCTGTATTTCAAGGTGTCTTACTGTTGTACGGCTGTCTTTTACGGCCAGCATACGCAGAAAATGGTTTTCAACGCCATTCATGACTCGGGGCCCACCCTGACCCCACCACCTTGTGTGCTCCTGGGTCTCTTTGTACCGCTGCACGGCCCATGCACTGTTTGTTTGCGCTACACCTAACCGCCGACCAAGTTTAGGGTACCCGTACCTCTTGGTAAGCAGGGTGTAAATCTCTACGCACTCATCAAGTGTTAGTCGACGCGCAATGCTTTCCATGATTGTAGAGGTTAAATTCACACCTGAATGGACAACGTACTCAACATGCACCCGCCATAACCTTCCCCCAATCGCTAAAGCTGGAATTAACGTGATTTGTCATTTACCTTAATTATAGCGATGGAGGACAATATACATCCCCAACACTATTTCAGCGCTGTATACTGTGTCTCTGATGTTATGTTATTTGCATAATAAAGTTACACAGCGTTCTGGTCCTATCTTAACCTGTTAACGTCATATGAGCCAGTGGTTCGCTGGTTAATATTATATATATATATATAATATAATATTATATATATATTATATATATATATAATATATATTATATATATATAATATAGTACTATATATATATAATATATATAATATATATTATATATATATATATAGTAAAATATTTCACCGAAGAGGTAATTTATTAAAATTTTGTATTTTTCCCACTTCAGAAGGTATTTTTGTAACCAATAAGCATAAAGATAAAGTTGCCAGTCGCTTCAAACGGTTGTAATATGAAGAGGCTAATTAAAGAAATGTTAAAGTTTAAATCTACACAAACTAACGTAACGTCACATAACCGTTATTTACTTATCATAACCTCACTTAATGTAATTTGTCATTATATTTATAATTTATTTCACTTTGCATTGTTTAAAAAAAAGGAAAAACACGTATCTGGCACCATGAGCGTTTGTAGATTTTGTTCGATAATGTACATAGAAAAAATAGAAAAAAAATTAAAAATAACCAAGTTTTTATCTCTTTTTTCCCACAAACAATTTACATGAGAAGGATCCTACCGAATGTCCATAATATATATATATATATATATATATATATATATATATATATATATATATACAATATATATATATATATATATATATATATATATATATAGTCCTTTCTGCTTCGAGGGGAAATAATTTTCAGATACCTTTCAAACTTGGAGGACATATAGCTGTTAGCTGCACCGCAGCGGAGTTGCGATTTCATACCGCTACGCCTTTCCAAAGAGGGGAGCTGAGCTGAACCCCTAAACTTGAATATGGCATTAGCTAAGTGGAAAATAAGCTACCGACATGCTCCAGCGAAGGAATTGGAGTCTGAGGTGAATCTTTGAGAAGGATCACGGTGCGACTCTGGCACCGGTGTTGGAAAAGGATCTTGAAATCTGTATAATAGACTGAGTAAGATGTCTTTTCCTAGGTTTACGAACTCATGTAACTCGATTTTGAGGCTTTAAGATCGTATAAGGACCCCCAGGAGGAAGGTTCCGTACGAAAAAAAGAGAAATAAAGGAGAAACATATGGAATGCATAAGAGAAGAAGACGGGGAAAGGATAAAGAAGGAATAAGAGATGCAGAAGGCACATATTGCTGTGCACTGCATCGGAGCCGTTGACGGACCCAGAGTTAAATTTTGGTTACAAGGATATAATAGACCGAGTAAGGTATCTTTCCCTATGTTTACGACTCCCTA
>JABUQX010068205.1:0-27500 GCA_015478945.1 Trachelipus rathkii | reverse complement strand
CACTAACAAACCACCACCCCAGAACAAAAAACCACCAAATCACAACACCCTAGGCGACACAACCACAAACCCACAACCAAGACACCCAGAAGCACCACGCACAACCACAACCCATAACAAGACATCCCAAACAACTCCTAATCCAGCAAACAACCTGACACCCACAGAGGGTAGGTCTTCCTAAGCATACATCTGAACCACTATTTAGCAATCCGTATCTGGCAAAAGAAATTCTAACACAAACCTACCACCAACAGATCAAAAGCCAAACACCCACAATAATACACCGCCACACTCAAGAGACTAACACAGTCAGACACCAACTATCCGCGACAACAAACCCACATTGCAGCACAACACAACACCGACCAAACAAACCTAACCCTAATAAAACATCTTCACCACCAGGCCCAAGTCTAGGATAAACTAACTACTCAACCAACAAAATAGTTAATACTAACTCACTTCCGTAACAGACTATAAACTATCAAGACACACAACCAATATCAGTCTAACGAACCCAGAATACATACACTAGGGCTATCAACGACACACAAGCTTATTCCAAACCCACACACCTACTTTTGGCCACATATACCATTGCTTACAACATAACGCCCGAACAGCAACTACACCATCGAACATATACTGGAGACCACAAAATCTTAACCAAAACCAATAAGACCTATACCACAATAACAAAGCCACGTTCACCCCACACAAAAATACCAAAACTTCCACCAAATTAACTAACAAAGCACAGACAGCTATCTATCCGCACGTGCAGAAACAAAGAGAGACCCAGCACACCAACATAATCTGCACCCCCGCAAACTCACCTTACCCAAACACACGTCTTCAGCACAGGTTTAAAACTATGGAGACAACCACACTCACTGTCTCGAATACGCGTAATATTGATGGGTGATACCCATTATACACAAATAAAAACCACACAAAAACAGTTACAACACCTCCTATGAGACCAGCGAGGAGACAACCAAAACACGGACTCACACATACATTATCATCACCTTCACCTCAACGGACCAAACGCTTCTAACACCACACTCCAATTTAAGATTCCCCTATCATACGACATCACCCACCTAACAACCAACCACCACCCCACATCACAAGAAAAAGCAACAACCTAAGAAATCAATATTACAATACTCTTACCATAATGCAAACCACACACGTTACACATCCTCATCCTCTCCTTAACATATTCACCATTAATCTACAGAACACCACTTGATACAAATCTATCAGCCACCCACGAAAGATCCTACAGATAACAAGCTACCACAATCCTACAACATGAACACAAACACTACTCACAACATCAACACTGAATACCAACTCACATTAACCTCAAATCACATAACAAATAAAATAAAACATAACTACACCATACAACCAACAAATAAACTCAACCACCTAACAAATATCACAATAATCAATTAAATAAAACCACTATCAAAATAAAAAAATTCACCAAACAACAAACCAAACTCACGCCACAATACAACATAAGACAACAATAACACATCACAAACTAAATACAACACACATCAACAACAACAACAAACCAAACCACCCAATAACAAATCAATCAAAATCATAACTCCAACCATTAACACAACTACACAACTCCAACTCAAGCTCAAACTAAACACTCAACAACCCCACAACATACATACAATAAACACTAATAATAAATAATAATATTATATAACTAATACATAATAACAATACAATCAACACTACACAACACCAACCACACTAAATCACAAACCTAACACACACACTACGACAAATCACACATAAACTCAACACACTTACATCAACACAACCACAAACTACCACATACATCAACAAACGACAACACACAAGAACATAAACACAAATATACAAATCAATCAACCAACTACATACCAGATACCAATCAACATCACACTAAACACTCGCACACAACAATAAACACAATAACAAACCGTAACAATAACTAACAATAACTAATACAATTCCAACATCAAATAACATAACTAACGCGAAATCAGATAACTCATAACAAACACACCACAGTCCAAAATCATCATATCACACAACAACAACCACAACACACACACATCCACAACCACCTACACATACCACAACATAAACAAACACTTAATAAACACAACACATCAAATTAACAAATCACACATCACTACCACCCTACAATCACCTATCCACACATAACTCCACACATCAACAACACCACCATACACTCACTAAAAATAACATAAAAATCCAAATCACACAAAAATCACCCACCATAAACACACATAAACACATATATAAATCCACTACACAATATCTCAAAACACTAAAAAATTATCACCATCATAAAATTAATATCTACACAACATCATTCACACATACAATCTCAAACCACTCAATAAAATCCACCACAACACCCAACAACCACATAAAAACAGAATGATTCCCACAACTATTAACCTATAAAACTATAATTAAACATTAAAAACCATATAAAATTAATCACATTTACAATAACTACCTAAAACCATATACATATATTAATATTAAATTAATATTAATATTTTAATATTAATTAATTAATATTAATATAATATTAATATTCAATATTAATATTAAATAATATTTAATATTAATATTAATAATTAATTATATTAATATTAATAATAATATTAATATCATAATTAATATTATTTATTATTAATAATAAATTAATAACTTCAACTATCCGTATATTTATGATTCAAAATAATAAAATAATAATCCAAATAATACATAATAAATAATAATCAATAATAATAACCCTAATAATAATAATTAATTAAATAATAATAATTAATAATAAATACAATAATAATAGCAATAATAATAAGACCAATAATAATAAGAATATAATAATAATAAAAATAATAAACTTTTCTATTGAAATACGGATTAATAATAATAATAATAATAATAAATAAATAACATACAATCCACAATTACACAAACGTTATTCAAACCAAGTGACCATTGACAAATTTAATAATCAATTGTAATTATACATTAAATAATAATAACTAATAAATCAATAATAACAATAATCAATTAAATACATAATTACATAATAATTTAAATAATTAAATTATAATAATAAATATATTTAATATAATATTACATATTAATATTAATATTAATATTAATATTAAATTAAGTATAACATATTAAATAATTACATCATATAATATAATATTAATATTGATTTGGAAATAGATGGATCCATAAATTCACCAAATTTAATCTTTATAGTCATTATGATATACACTATAGTATGACTGTGATAGTATATTGAAATTACAAATAAAATTACAATATTAATATAACTATATTATATTAATAATACATAATAATAATAATAATAATTAATAATCAATATACATAATAATAATAATAAATCAATTAATAATAATAATAATAATAAATCAATCAAAACACATCAATAATAATAATAAATAATAATACCATAATAAATAACTAATAATAATAAATAATAATAGATAATAATAATAAGAAGAATGAGAACTCGTACTCTCAAAATCTTCAGAGACATCAGGTCAAAGGTACCAGAAATCCATATTATCCGCCCCAAAAATATCCGTCTGGGAATAGGAAGAAAATGTCATTTTAAAGGTACAACAATACTTACAATAATGCATCAAAATGGCTTTCGAAAAAAAACCTTTTAGATCCGCTTGACAAATTTTCTGGGACCAGATGTCTAAAATTTCGTGGCCCTAAAATATTGGATTAACCGATTACACAAAGTTAAGACAACAAAAGTACTGAATTTGTCACCTGTAAAATACTCGCGCTTGCTATGTAACAATCCATAAAGATAATTTTTATATTTTATATTTTTGAATTTATTCTTTTCAATATAAATAAGATTGAAACAAGTATAAAACTCTACAAACAAATTTAGAGATTTTTTAATGTCCGACACAGTATTCAATATTTTTCTTATATTTATTCATCTAATAAATTTTAAAAGGCAAATTCATATTCTTCATTGTATAGGCGACTGAAGTATTAACATGTTCTTCTTAAAGCTATCTTTTTTAAATTTCTTTTGCCGTGGTTATTATTTTATTCAATCAATTAAAAGAAACAAAAGTTTGTGGACTGACATAAAAGAAATGCAAGATATTTACAAACATTTCATATTCACAATATTTCTTAAAATTTTCCAAACCATGGTTTCTATTTGCGCAGATAAATATTACATTCCAACTATTTTTTCGTTTGGACATGCATTGTCGTATATGAACAAAAGGAAAAGTATAAACTCATATATAATAATAATCAAAATATACTATATAATAAAACATATGCAAATAATACTAAATAAAAACATATAACATAATATATATTATATAAGATATAAATTATATATATATATATATAATACAATACATATACTATATAACTATAATATATATATGTGTGATCTGTAGTGTGCAATCGTGTGACATTGTGTGTCAAAATGTGTGTGTGTGTGTGGTGTGTGTCGATGTCTGTGTGGTGTGATATGCTGCTCCTGTGTGTGTGAGTGCGTCTATCAAAGCAATGACCGACCACAAGCGAAATAATGTTCAAAAAGTCTTTCACTTAAGTGTGCATTACACTATTGTTCACAAATTGTTCTTTGTTTCGAATTTTATTTTGACAAAGAGAAAGCTTCGACCAATATATGAGACAGAATATTTATCATGAGTTTCTTTTTTTTTCTATTCTTCGTTACAATGCAACAAAAGAACATAGCAAAAACTTTATATCTTTCCTAGGAATCTTAAATGAAGCAGAAATTCTTAATTCATTACAAAATGGTAAAGACACGCGAACATTACGGATTTAATTACATTAACAGATACTATATTAGTGCAGTGAACAGAACAAGTGCTTAACTATCACAAACATTATCGCAATAGAAAATATATATACCCATTCAAAGTACGCCAGGTGTCTCTTCTAACCAGATACTAAAACTCAATAACCAAAACCTACATAACACTACATACTAATAACTCTAACTATAATACCCGCAACCCAAACACCGCAAAACCACTACATACTATACTATATTATGATATATATAATAAAACTAGCCACAATAACAACAAATATAATATTAAACCTACACTACCTATAACCCATAACACGACTATACAAAATCATATATATATAATAATACAGTAATCATTATTTAATAAACAACCGAATATATATATATACACACCAAATACTATAGTACTATAGAAACATACATAAATCAATATAACCTATATATACGATACTTATATAATATATACTACACCTAATTTATATAACGTAATATATTAATATATAATATAATATCACAAATACATATAACTATACTTATAATTACATATAATTATACCACCAACGTATACCCACCGCAATAAATACATATATAATCACCACCTACAACACTATAAATATATATATATATATATAAAGACCATATATATATATATATATATATATATATATAACTATATATATACATATATATATAATATACTAGCCACAATACAACTAAAATAACTATACAAATATCCTCACACAGAACACCCTAAAAGCGACCAGAGACGCCGACGACGCACAACACGCGCGTATCACAGCATGACATAGAGGCGCTCAACTAGGCACTACATAGACCATACCGTAGACCTAACAGCTCAAGCACCCATCACCACAGCACTCAGACCAGATCACAACTACCAACCATAAAACAACGGTACGCTCACACCACCCAAACAGACACTACAACGGACAAAACCACAGCCACCTCACCAATAGCAACATACGACCAAGCCCACACAAACCCACAACAAATAATACTAATATAACCACAATACAAACACCGAACCCACCACCCAAAACATCCACACATGTCAACTAAACCACGCACAAACACCCTCACAATAACCACTCACACACCAACGACACACACCACAACTACACAAAACCCCACAAGCGCACACGACGAACACAAAACTTACACTCTCACTCATAACCCCTATACTGAACTAACATAATAAATAATGACTCAATATGCAGCCCCACAGCACACATCACCTACACATAATCAAACTACACTACTCACAGGACCAACCCCACAACACACTACAATCATCATACAACACACACCCAATTCAACAACCAACAAACACCAAATAACACATCCACCAAACCCCCCTCAACCACCAGCCTAACTAAATCTAAAAGCCACTCACACCCGACTCTCCAGTTTTACACCACCACGACCAAACAAAAAGCCTACAAATATAACGGACCAAACACGATACAACATTAATACCACACAGCACAGCGACATTCTCATACCTCAACACCGCACATAATACCAAAAACCGACAAACAACTACACCACAAACACAATACCATAATATATATATACTATATATATTATACCCATCTAGCACCACAGCCAACAAAACCACAAATGCAACACCTACAAGCCCGCAAGAACAACCAGACACCCACCAGCAGACCACAAGCAACAACCATACAAGACACCAAGCACACTCACCAAAGAGAACGCTATAGCACACCGCAACGCCACAGACGCTACCCTCACAACACACAATATACAATACACCAATACATAACCCACAAAATACACTACCCCCATATACACCCCTAGCAAACCAACAGCTCAGCTAATACAACCGGCTTTACCTATTTAACACCTTTCCCTAACACATCATCATAACCCTAGACACTACAACACATATACACAATCATCAGCAACACCACAAACCAATCACGTAGAACATAAGCACGTACCGCATATATACCAGTAACACACCACCTCACAAAGTAAACACACGAGCACACAAGACACCAACAATAAAAAACATAATATACATATAACTATAAACATGCACAAAACCACCACCGTCAACTCACATCACACTCGAAAACCCCGTATCCCACAAACCCAACAAGATAAACAACACGACACATAGACCTCACCCATCCCACAAACATAACACTCGAGAACCACCACGCAACTACCTCCATCAACGCGCAAAAAGAACTAACACTCACAAACAGCCATCACCGTAAGCTATAGAAACCGAACAACCCTATAAAACCAAAACAACGCACTACAACAAACACCCCACGCACAACAAACGACCAACAACCCCACGCACACAACACACCGCAACACCGAGCAGCAATATCATACAGATAACAACAAATCAAACCAACACTACAATAATAACTAATCAAACCACATACACACAGTATAATTACACACAACACACATAACCGCTAAACACTACAAATACCCAGCACCGACTAAGATAAAATAATACAGTATAACCACTATATAGTACAAGCGAGCTAAATACATCACAATACACAAAACAGAAACACAACCACGAGACTACATATAAAGCTGTAAAAAGCCACGACACTACTAAACAATCAACAACCAACACCAACACCCCCAACACTCACCTTCAACGTCACAACAAAACACACACACACCACACCAGAAAAACCCGAGACCAATTCAAACAACAATCGAACACCTACCAAAACCTACAAACTCATACAACCACATACATGAGTAGACGAAACCCACTACAAAACGACTAGCCTACACACTCCAGCGCACAGAAGCAAGACATACTAAAATATAGCATACAAAACCCCCGTACAACGACGCTACCACGCAAACATCACACACCCCCACCAACCTATAAACACCCACCACAGTGACAAGAACCCAAATAACAGATAAGCACACCAAGCAACTAACCCAGACGTTCACATAGACCCGGCACGCACGTCAGACACCCTACAACACACAGACAGACTCACCAATCTACCTCCATATAAACAGCCGCACACCAACGAACACAACACACGCAAACAGTGAAACTAACAGCGAGAACCACACACAACCACGCCACCACAGAGTCACAATCACCACTACACGTAACCACCCAACCACAACAGAAGACCAGCTGACACCACACGCGCAACAGCCGGCGCCACCACGACACGCACATACCGACACCCCAGAGAAATCAAATCAGCATCGCGAAAACGCTCACACAAGCACGACCACAAACCACCCAAAACCCAACATAGAACCACACAACAAGACAACCCAACCGAAACACAAACAAACAATACCACACCATCACTACACCTACACCGTAACCTCACTCAAAGCACACACCCACACACTCAGACAGCAATATAAACTCACCAAACAATCACAAACGACGCACCAAGCACGACACCACTACATATATATATAAAGACCACAGCAGCAACAGACCTCACACCGACCGCGCTAACCATCTGCAAAGACACTGAACTAACACACAGCAAGACACCCGTACCCAAACTCAACATACGACCAAGTCAAACCACGTCCAACGACTAATCACCAACAACAACCAACACGCACACACAAACATAACCACATCCACGCGAGACAACTAGCATAACCAAGCACATAACACTATACCTAATAATCAAATAATATATCAACACACATCGAAACGCAACACACAGACCATAACAAAATCTATAAAGACTACCACGCGGACATCCAAAAGACAAACACTATCTCATACAACCAACCAGCTGACTCACAACACAGCCCCACACCAGCAAGCCACCAGAGACTACTAACCCCGACATGACGCACACTACATAACACCACAAACGACTGAATAAACCCAAACTGAGTAAACAGCAGGCACCACAAATACTAAACCGGCACACCAACCAATAACACCACACCTAAAGACCACAGAACAATCACATAAACCCAAACACCACCGATAAAATACCAACACACACATCACCCTCAACCACCCTCACAGTCACAAAAACTACCGAACACACAACCACCCCCCACGCCCACACAAAAGCCCATACATCAACCAACACTACCACCAGTAAGTATTAGACCACGACAGCACACCCGCACACACAATAGATACCCCGCAGCCATCACAACACCCATACCCTACGACCGAGACGTTACACACCCTAACGCCAGCACCACCACAACACCAGAATCACAACCACAAGAACACACAACCACCACATAATCACCACAATACCTCAGGACTAACAACGCCCATAACAACACTCACAACCACACCCATAAAAGCCAAACAACAACACCCGCGACAAGAACGACACCCACCTAACAATACACAACCTACAACATAAAACACAAAGTAACAAATCCTCCACACAAACACCAGCACCCACACCTAAACATCACTAATAGACAAGCCACGGACCTCACCAACCCCACAAACACAAACCCCACACACACCATAACTCACAATCACTCACCAACATCACAACAAACTACACCACATCCACACCACCACAACCTACATACAACACACAAAAACCCACACCGAGCCACCACACAAAACCCACAAGACGCAAACGCACACACACCACACAGACCTTCAGACCACCACCACCAACAACACGATCATAACAGATAGAGATCACAGTCAGACACCATAATAACACCACATAAGCCATAGCAGAAAACACTACAGCCAAACACCATCAGATCAAACCCAGAACAAAACCATACCACCCTCACAAAACAACAAACTAAACAAGTAACACTACTCACAACAACACAAACAAATACACCCAACACATCAACACCCGACACACCAACAACAGCACCAACCACACTAGTAGCGAACTAGAACAACTCAAACACCGCACCGACACTCAACGACCACTAAAGAAACCCAAGACGGAAAACACCACCACTACAACAACTCAGGCTCAACCGACACACGCAGCCCAACACACACACACAGAGACGTAACAACACCGGATAAAGCATCAATCACCAACACATACACCACCATAGTCAACCAGTCAGCAACAGCCACGCCGCGACCGAGCAAACCAACACTACCAAATGAACAAGCAGTTAATATTATGAGTAGGAGTATATATGTAGTTATATAATAGGGGTACACCTAACCCCCGACACCCGAGAACGCCCAAGCAAAGACCCCTAAAACAAGGAGCGCAGTGACCAATCGCAGAACTGCGAATACATAGGAATAAACACACAACAAACTAAACGTAGCAAACGATTACCCCTAGACGCAACTATCTGATGTAATGACCACCAAAACCACATCAGCACCACACACTACAAGAGAAACAATACACGCCCAGATACGCTACACCACTAAATTGATACAAAACCAACAAGAACTTACAAAAAACAACCACAAGGTAACGGACCCTACTACCGAGACGAACAAACTAATCCAGTCCACAACCAGCTAGTCCCACACTCATCACATAGTGCACCACGAGAGACACCGCAAAATGACACTGAGACCTACCACCGACCCTGCGCACCAACCAATACTCAACTACACACAAACCAGAACCCCCCAACCTCATCACACGACACCACACACCCAACACCACGCACAACGAACAACTCACACGCAAGAACTACCACTGAATAGACGCAACACAAACACAACTCTCATATCAGAATGTAACAGCGCTAGCAGTAGCGAGATAACGACCTCAAGAAACCCACCACAACACGCTCCATATGGGAGTGAGTGCGAACTAGTACGACACTGAACGACAATACCCTACAACACACGAAGATGAGCTGAGCAACACCAAAAGAAGCTGCAGAGCCCAACACCACCACCGGGACCCCCACCGAACCCACACCAGACACCAGTGCGGCAAGACACGAGTAGGTAATATACTATATATATATATATTAAATATATATATATATATATATATAATATAGTAGGTAACTAGTAGTATATATATATATAGTAGTATATATATATAGTATATAGATATAGGTATTATATATTTATATGAATAGTATATATATATATATAATATATGTAGGGTATATATATATATATATATATATATATATCAAATATATATTAGAGTAGATATATATATATAGGGTATATGAATATGATTAGAGGATATATATATAGTGGATATATTAAATTAAAATATAATTGGAAAAACTAGAGTATAATATTAATATATATATTAGTTTCATTATTATATTTTAAAAATATAGATTATATTAGGGGTATAAGTATACATATATATATTGTTTTTAAAATTATTTCACAATATGTTGAATCAAGAAACTCAGTTGTTGATACTTAAAACGTACAATTCAAAACAAATTTTTGCTCATAATCCATTTCTCGAGTTTCGTTACGATTTCAACATTGTTGAAATAACTTTTCATTTTAATACCTTTTATTGTGTGACTCGGACCATTTCTTTCTTTAAATTGTAACAGGATGTCGAAAATAATCTGTGAATCATGATTCCAATCTAGAATAGTCTCATTCCTAAATCCATTCCTAAATCTATTCCTAAATCTAGGAATCAATCTGGATTTAAATCCAGATTTATTTCAAGAAATCTATTTTTGACGTCACTTCAGGAAAGGAATTGAAAGACCGAGAGAATGGTAGAGGGAGAAACTTTAGGGGTTTAGAGAGAATTAGAGAAAAGGGACATGGGGAAAGCGATTTTTTAAAAAGGGTTGGATCATAGGAAAAGTCGTTTGTTTGGGCCTGAGACTTGCTTAAGTAAAAAGCTAATGAAATAGCTCCCTTAAGTAGTATCGTATTAGTAGCGCGAAACTTATATCAGAGATATCAGAAAGTTTCGTATGAACAAGTGTTAAACATGATATAGTATACATTATTTTGAATATATTATATATTATATATATTATATATATTATATAATGTGCAAAATTGTATACTGTTTTTTTTTTTTCATTTTAATTATAAAATAAAAATAACATTAAAACAGGTAAAGGTTTAGACCTTAATGAGATAGACAAAAGATTTTTCTCACATAGGATTTTTCCATCGCCTGGACAAAGGTAACAATTAAATTATTTTTAAAATAATAATAAAGTAATAATAATAATAATAATAATAATAATAATAATAATAATAATATGATAATAAAAATGATAATGATAATAATAATAATAGTAATGATAATAATCTTTAATCTTGTAAAAATATTTAAAGCCTGTTTTACTTTGTAATATTTTATTGTTTTAAAAAAAAAAATAAAGATGTTTGCTGCCATATCTTTGAAATATATTTGATTAATTAATATTTTGATGTATTGTAATTAATTATTATATTGCAATTAATACTTTTATTATTTTTAATAAAAATATGAATTGTAATATTTGTAAAAATTTTTAATGTGTTATTTTAAATGATTTTTCTTGATTCATGAAATATTTATATTGATATATTTAGAATATTATATTAATTACTAATTAACTAATTAAAAAATTACTTACTTATTTAATATTTAGTAAACTCATTATTTTAAAGAACATTTAATTTATAATGTGTTTTCCATTGTTTTATATAGGTTTTTTGGGACCAGTTTTTTCAGAAGTAATTTAGGATGCAATAATAAACTCTTTACGAATTGGTGCGTTATTAAAATTCCTCCATTGTGGCCAATTGAGAAAGAAGAATCTCGAATAATTAGAGGACCACAATTGGCTTCGCTTGCGTCGGATATTGGAAGGTGTAATCTTCTCATCATTCAAAGTGGTTACTGTGTCTTGGATGAGAGATTCGCTTCTTGCACGAACCTATGGAAACCTTCTGAGTCAACAAGTGCCCACTGTTTTCCCAATTCTGTGAGGGGTGACTTCTTTTGTCACTAACAGATGTTCCCAAATCAAAACCTTTGCCAAGCAGTTTAAAGGTGGAAAATCCATTAGAAGTACTGTAAGTACAGAAATAATTATTTAACACACAAAAAACAAAATTCACACTAAAGTTTAAATTAGCTAGGAAACTATATACAAGTGGTATGGGCATATTGGCACCTTTGGGTCTAATATGCAAGCATATTCATTATGTATAAGTTTCAATAAATGAGATAGGAAATTGTGTACATGTGACATGCAATATATTATTGCCTTTTGGGGGGCTTTAATATATATAGTATGTTCCATATTGTACAAATTTCAAGACAAAAAGTGTTAAAATTTAAATGAAAACATATGTTAATGTTTTCCAAAAATTACAAAACAAATTTTTAAAAAATGGGTGACAGATAAAATTCCCCATGATAGCCATAGAAAAAGAGCTACTTAATATAATGAGTGAAAAATAGAAAATAACCAAAATTTTAGAGACATTTTTAATATATAAAGAATATATTACAGAAATTAAATCTTGATTAGTGACATTATTGTCTGCATTTTTCATTATTGTATGTTTTTTTTTTGTTTTTTTTTAAAGGCAAAATTACTAGAAAAATAATACAAAATTTTAGTAATTGCATTTTTTTTTTTCTATTTGTACGGTTCCTGAGGGAAGTTCTTTTAAGAATACAATAGAATAATGTGCAATTAATAGCTTTAAAATAATTAATTAAGATTTGACTAATTAATTTTTTTTTATTTTACTAAATGATAGAATAGAGTTAGAGAATCATGTAAAAACTGTCGATCTTAATTATCATTAGTTAAGTAATTAGAGCTAGTAGAAGATTACTGAAAGATCAAAAACAGTCAACAGAATAAATAAGACTTCTTAAGAAAGAGTTGTTACAAAAAAGTGCGTGCATGAATTGGTTATATTCATTCAATATTATATGAATCAAATAGTAAAGGGAGAAAATAGTAAGGAGTATTCGGAGGGAAGGGAAAAAATCGGTAATGAAATTGGAGTATCTGGAGGGAAGGGAGATTGTCATTGAGTGGGAGATCGAATTCAGGGGAAAGAGATATCGCTGCCAAAGTAGTGAGGATTGAAGTCGATTGCCCAATCTATCCCCTATTTCTGTCGTTTCACTTTCTTCCCCCCCACATTTTTCGTTCATTTTTTTTCCCTTTTTTTCTCCTTTCTCGTTGCGTGGCATTATATGCACATACAACAGACACACACACACATCGTTTTATATATATATATATTATATTATAGAATATTTAGTTTATAAGATATATATAAGGTTTTATTTATTATAAATATTATATTATGTAATATATGGATATAATGATACATTTATTATATAATAATATATATTAGGTAAGTATAGTATATAATTATATATCTTTTTACTTTTTATGGTGACTATCTAAGTCTACTAATACTTTGTTCATGTTATAATATATGCTATTAAGGTGAGTATTTGGTCGTAAGCCCCGCGTTATATTACATGGATGTAAAAATTTTCGATTATTTGTTGTTTTTTATAAATTATGCATAAATTACATTGTTCGAGTCCCTGCGAATAGTTTTCAGATGTAAGAATTATAGTGATTATATAATATAGTATATATATATATTATATATTATATAATATATATTTAATATTATAATTATCTATTATATTATATATATATAGGTAATATATATATATTATGATATATATATAAATACTATAGATAATATATCGTTTTCGTTTTTTATTATAATAAATTTATGTGAATTACTTTTTATCCATTATAATTATTTTACGTAATTGATATAATTTGGTCGTACCCGGCGAAATATTTAAATATATATAGATCATATATATATATATATTATATATAATATATATATATATATACTATATATTATATGTAATATATATTATATATATATATATATTGATATATATATTTATTATATATATATATATATATATATAATATATATATATATATATATAAATTATATATATATATATATATATATATCGTTTTCGTATTAATAATAAATTTATAATTCTTTTTCATATAATTATTTATTAATTATATTTGTCGTAGCCCCGCGAATATTTTCAGGTGTTTTTAACCCGGTTTTTTTTAAACCCGTTTTTTTTTAACCCGTTTTTTTAGTGAAAATAAAAAAGTGTTTTTTTTCTTTTTTTGAGTGAATTAAAAAATAAATTTTTTTGAAATTATCGAAAATTCGTAATTTAGCCAAAACATAATTAATAATTACCAAAGTGAGGTAAAACCTTTTGGACAAGACCCAGGCCACCCAGACAAGGTCACTTTGACCAAAGGTCACCAAAGGTCACCAAAGGTCACCAAAGGTCACCAAAGGTCACCAAAGGTCACGGGGTCACCAAAGGTCACCAAAGGTCACCAAAGGTCACGAAAGGTCAAATTGCCCAAATTGACCAAAAATACAGAAAATAATGTAATTTTGACCTAAAAACATTAGAAATTATTATTTGTGACCTAAAAATAACAGAATTGTTATATTCAGCTACAGAAAAATTGGAAAGTTATTTTACTGACCTAAAATATTTTAAAAATTATTCTACTGCAACAGAGATTATAAAAACCACAAATTATGACAGAATAAATTTGTTGGTATGTAAATTGATTGATTCCAAGTTAGAAAATATTTGATAGAAGAACTTTGAAGAATTTTGAAGAACTTTGAAGAACTTTGAAGAACTTTGAAGAACTTTGAAGAACAGTAGAACAAATAACCTTTGACCCAGAAGAACAAATAAGTTGACCTTTAACATTTTAAGAACACACCCGACTTGAAAAAGGGGATAGTTGTTTCTTAATTAATTAATTACAGAGAATTAATTAAATATAATTATCAATAGACCTTTGATATTTTTTAAATAATTTTGAAAGAAAATTATTTTATTTTGAAAATAGTACTTGATATTTTTAAAATTTTGAAAGAAAATATTTATTGTTGAACTTTTAAATAATTTGAAAATAAATTATTCGGAAGTACAACTTGAACTTTAAATAATTTTGAAAGAAAATAATTTTTATTTTTGATTACAGAATTATTTAGTAATTTAAAAGGAATTATTTTTTTTAAATTAGAAGTCTAATGGTAATTTTATTTAATTTTTTAAATTACATAGTATTCAATATTTCTGTACTTGAGTTAATTACTTGCTAATAAAATAATTTAATTATTTAATTAAAAGTTAAAAACTCTTTTGTTTGACTTTTAACATAATTTGATATTCTTTCGATATTGCATCAGAAAATTTTTGGAAATATTTTAAAACAGTTTGAATATTTTTGAAAACTTTGAAAAAATATTTTTGAAAACTTAGTGTTTTTTTTTTTTTGAAAACTTTGAAAAATATTTTGAGACTTTAGTTTTTTTTTTTTTTTTTAGAAAACAGTTTGAGAACTTAGTTTTTTTTTTTTGATCAACTTGAATAATTAAGTTTAATCGATGACATCATGTATTTGAACCAATAGTCTTACCGTCTTCTACTTTCGACATTGTGTTCTCAGCCCTTTATTCAAGATTCAAAGGGCTATAGCCGGACCAGTTGACCCTAATGGAGCTTCAGGAGGAGCTGAAGGGGAAAATAAAGACTTAGAAAATGATGATTCAACAGAGAACATGAATGAGAACATGGATAATACAAATAAAGAAGATAATACAGAAGATGTTAATCAAGATGAAGAACATAATGTAACAGAAGTAAAGACTACTGATGGACAGAAAACAGAAGAGAATACAGGAGCAAAACCCAAGATAAGGGAACCCACACAAAAGGATATGGGACTTCCTCCATTATATCTACCTCCTTCTAACATTGATACAATGTCGTTAAACCCAAATCAGAGAACAGCTTGGGATTGGCATCGACCAGGAAATACAGAAAATAAAGCAAGAATTCCTAAGGTGCTCCAAAAGACAAATGTTTTGGACAATACCTTTAATATACATTTAAATGCGTCGGGGACCACTTCCCCTTCAACTAGAAAGAAGACTTATCCTTCCTGGAATGGCCAAACAGAAATATTTAACAATAGAAGTGAGTTTAGTGGAGCTTGGGGACAGAACCAAGCAAGTGATACTTTATACGGAGGACAACCTCAGAATCCGTGGGGGCCATCCCAAAATAATCCTTTAAGTATGCAGCCACCTCCTGCAGGTTGGCAACAACCCCTTCCTACAATGCAACCTGGATACAATCCATACCCATATGGACCCCCTTATGGAGGTTATTACCCCAATAATGCGTATGCCCCTCCATTACCAGAATTATCTAAAGAATTAAAATTGTATGGAAGAAATACCAAGACCCAAGATTGGGTAGGAATTAAATTTGAAGATTACCTTTCAACGTTGCAAGAGAAGATACGCACGTTAGGCCTAATCACTGAACGTCAAAAAATAGACTATGCTAAGACTACTATATCTTCTGATTTCACATCAGAGGCCCGCCAATATATTCTTAAGGATAATAGCTTTTCTAGGTGCAAGACCCTAGAAGATTTTTTGATTCAACTGAAGATTTTTCTCAAACCAGACAAAGCCGAGACAATCTTCTGTCTTTTGAAACAGTTCATGAAATTTCAAAGGAGACCACATGTAACTCTTACTGAATTCATGTTGGACTTGAAGAATCTCCTTTGGGAATATCAGAAAAAACTCATAGATATCGAGACTTCCTTTGGATTTACTTCTCAACAAATAAATATCTTAATTATGACTAAGATTTTAGAGAGTATGGAAGGACTCAGAGATCATAGAAGACTTAGAGAAAAAGTTTTAAAAGTCTTTAATCCAGACTTGAGTTTCGTAGAAATTTTAGAGAAACTCAGCCAGATAGAAGAAGGAGTCTTGTTCCAAACTAACCATAGAGCAGAACAAGATAGAAGAAATACAGCTAGAGTATTCTATACAGAGAACAATAGCACTAATAACAGTGAAATTAGAAAAGAAAGAACTACATATAACCCTTCCATGAAGAACAGAACCATGGAATGGGGTAATAAAAAGAATAGTCTAAATTTCAGGGAAAAAGAACAAGCCCTTCTCCAAATATAAGACTTAATAAGGGAGTAGTTAAGAAACTCTCCAGTAAAGAAATAAAGTCAATGGACTATTGCCTAAAATGTGAATCTTTAGGTCACCATTCCCGAAACTGTGGTTGGAATACCACATATTGTAGAGTATGTAGAAAGTTCCATGCCCGGGGTTCGACGTCTAATTGCAAGAATGCCCCTGTGTGGATCCCTAATGAAAATGAAAATAATATGGTAATACCATATAATAACCCCACTGATTTTGATAATGGGGTCAAAGCTCGAAGAGTCGAGATTAAAAATGATTCAAATACTAGAAAGTCAAACTCTTACTCAAAGAATGAGCGTAGCTATCAAAGTAAGAGTCCCAAGAAAACAACCAGAGTTCACCTGATTTCTAATCATCAAGCGATTCAGAACATGAAGAAATATCTGAAGCTGAAGATGAAGAAGAAGAAAGAGAATGAACAGTTTTTTGTACCCGATCTCTCCGACAGGAGAACAAAATTTTTGAGTTCTGGCAAAGATTTAAATGAAGAAATGGTAAACAGTACAGTAAATTAAAGAAAATGTACTTCAAGCCTTAAAGAAGAGAGGTGTATATAGTAACCTCTAGCTTCTTTGGTGTAGGAATTAGACCCCCCAAAATTGGATTGTTCATATTTTTTGTTCATATTTTTGTTTCCAGCAAAAGGTCAGAACGAGGTTGAAGTTCATAGCCTACTAGATTTGGGGAGCACAACCTGTTTGATATCGTTGGATAGATTAAAGGAAATAGAAAGAGAAGGAAGATTTAAACTGTCTCTTAAAGAAGCTAGTATTATAGTTCAAGGGATTGGAACTCAGATGATCCATCCTATAGGAGAAGTTGATCTACTTTTAAGACTACACCAACAGTATTACCCAGTTACCTTTTTAGTGTGTAAGACTGGAAGCACTGGAGCTTGGAATGGAATTTTATTAGGTACAAGTCTTTTAGCTAACCTACCTATAACCATAGACCTTTCTTCATCAAAATTAAATCTTAAAGAAGAGGATAACGAAATAAAAGTTAAAATCTTTGCCAAGTTAGGAAGCTTTTTTCTCATGAAACAGGAGAAAGAAATAACTAAGAAAGACAGAATGATTAATAATCATAGAAAAGATTTTATAGATAATTCCAATAGGAATGATAAGTTTAAATTAAACAATTACAGTGATAATTGTAAACCAGTTATTACTCAAGGCTCATTGGAGAAGCCTACGAAGGTAGAAATAAATAAGAATAATATTGTTCATCAAGAGAACAAAGAAAATTCACAACTTCCTCCAGTAAAGGAAGGACCTTTCATAGCAGATGAAGAAATAGAAGTTCAATTGCTATTAATAGAAGAAACCATGGCACCTGCTCAATCTTATGGTTATTGAAAGTCAGACCTGAGGAGTAAAGAAGGATTTGAAACTGGAAAAGAAGTGTTTAAAGTAACACCTGCCGTCGCATTACCTCTACAGCGCCCATCATATAGCATCCTTCAACTCCATACGCTAATCTCACAGTATCAAAGCACACCACACCATCCAGTTCACTTCCTTCGAGAACGGATTATCAAATAATAGCCTAATAGACCAAACCTATAATTACCACATCCTAAAAACGACATCAACACAACAACAATAGCGACAATTCCATCCACCCGATCTATATCACAAAGAATCACAACACAAATTACAGACAGCACACAGTGACATCATATATAAACCTAACACCACATAGACACTAATCAACAACACCACTAAGAGAACAAAACATCCCAAACGCCAGACACGAATAGGCACTACATACTCTGGCCAAGGCAACCTACAGAATCACACCACCAACCTACGACTCCAGCAACCACACGGAAATCATCACCAGAGTTAACATAAGCAGTAGACCAATCACAACCAAAACAGAAACTCGTACCCATATCACACACGACTAATTTAAGCCTAAAACCAAGAGCAATTGTCCTTAAACATAACACTCTCCCTCACAGAAACCACATGCAACCCACCACACCTATACGGAATCAACCTCTATACACACACCACAACAAAACACCACTCTACAAGCTTACACTGACACACTATTCAACACCATACCATAAACGCATTCTAGACAGAGCACAAGATGACAGACAGTCAGCCTAGTAATACGTCCCGTCCATACACAGACACGCTTATCGACCACAACTAGAAACCCTTACAGCCAACGCTCCACAAAAGTTCCATTTATACTTAACGCGCAAACACAACACAGTAATCCGCGCTCTCACCACAATCGCTACTAACGAAAAACTTGCAGACAAGAACACACCGATACAATTTACAGGCACTAACATATCTGAAACAAGCAACCAATACAAAATATATTTTCACAAGCCCAACGTATGCCCCACACATCCAGACACCTTCACCTTCCACTGGTAACAGACGCAACGACAAGAACACATCTAACCAAACCACAACCCAGTCGATGACTAACTAACATCAACCCGATAAACCCTATAAACAACACCAATAACTAACCTTCACAGAGACCCACAACCACCCACAACAAACACCTAACCACGACGTACGTAACACCATAACACATACATAGACCACCAAACCTATCAACTACGTACCCACACAATCTCCAGGACACCACACCCACAAAAGACCACCATACCCACCTCACTTACTACACTAGCTAGACCTTAGCAATCTCCAACAATAACTTACACCTTCCGATAATATCCATCGCAGACAACAACCACGAAGGCGACACATACCAACACACAATATAACATGAGCGACCTCTTACCGATAACAAGACGAAAAGCCCTCCACACACCATATTCTGCCCACACCAACCCACCACAACAACCAACGCACATTACTCACCTACCGCGCACAACAACAACGCAATGCACCACCTACCCACCCAAACCAACCCCAACAAAACAACGATACCAGATACCTGCACTCACCAACCACCTAAACCATCACCGGACCAGCGCCAACGACGCCTAACTTAACACACCACTAATCACTAATCCTACCAGGACCTAATTGCACAAGTCGTTTTAATTGATGTCTTAATCCATTTGCAAAATAAGGCCAGACATTTTGAAAACCACACCTATAAACACGCAACACAATTATCATCATAACATAGACACTCATAACAGCAGAGAAAATATCCACAAAACAAAGAGAGCTATAATAAAATATACACCACCACACAAAATGTAATTTTCCTACACACTAACCCCACCAAGACCACCCAGACAAACACCAAACCAACTATACCCTCATCAACCTAATCTCAGGACTCTACAACACAAATAACGGAACGAGAGCAAACGGAATATATACAACCAGAGATCACAGCAGAACTCAGAACTCCACCACCACAACCACATACGACAGACGACACGCACTATTCACCACAACATCCAAGCACAAAAGTCATCAATCACCAGACCAACACACAATCACTCTTCAACTCAGAGACTACACCACATCTTCATCCCAGCTCATAATATTCCGATATCATCATCATACCACTTATAAGACTCTGCACTAATGCGAAACCCATTAGATAACTAATAAAAAGAATGTTAAAGTACCCTTGAACGTGGACCAGGAAAGAAACCAACCCAAAAGCATTTGAGCTCTTAAAGAAAGAATTGGTTGTTTCCAAAACCACACGCACCATCAAGATTAACAACCTCCATCATCTACCACGAATTATTCCAACCAATCTTTAAAGGACCAAGAACAGCACACGCCTAAACAACCGTCAAACTACCGACAAACCATAACAGAGAGCGCAAACTTATCCACCCTCACACACAGAGATGACTACAACATGGAAACACAAAAGACACACAACACACACAGCACGTCTCTCTCTCTCGAAGATCAACCACCACACCAACAACCCCACCCGAACACACCACCAAAAAACAACCACCACCAACAACCCCCTCAAGAGAAGGGTAAGACGCAATAAAAATAATACGACGAGAACTCACACACCAACTCGCCTTACACAAACCAGAAATACTCTCACACAGAAGTTATAAAAACACCAATATTGTCGTAACCAAACACATCAGCCACCTCACTCACCTCAAAAATAAAGCTTGATGATTGCGGTAAGCCAAACAAACGAGGGCACTCACCACCGCAATAGAGACACCATACAACTCCACCCAGAATCCAACTAGATATAACTCTAACGACACAACATCTAACAGAGGCTATAAAGCACAAACAGGCAAAAAGCCAACACCAAACACCCACCATCACAACCAACAAGACCCCAAAGACACACACTCTCCAAACTATCTTGAGCACAAACCGCAACCCCACCAGACACAAGAAACACTCCAAAAGACATCTTACATCTTCCTCATCCCAAAAAGACACGAACCAACAAACACCACACCTAAACCGCACATTCAAACCCTACAAAACACTCATATCTAACCTCTATAAACGCAAAGCCAACATAACCACCACTCATCCACATACGACCAGCAGAACAAAAGACGAGCACATAGCACACCCGCAGTCACTCTAAACAACAGAAACACAACTCGCATAGAACACTCAAGTGACGGCTCAAAAAGGCGACACAAAACCCTAAACAACACTATAACCAACCCACACTCCTCTCCATCTAAGAACAAGTGCTCAACAACAACACAAGCCACCATGGAACACCTATGCAACCAGAAAAGAACCTTATGTAATACAAGTACCAGATAGCATGATCTACTCAGTCATAGATCAGTGCCATTCTTCACTTGGAAGTGGGCATGGAGGACAGCAGAGGACTGAAAAACGAGTTAGAGAAAGATACGTTTTTCCTCATCTAAGTAAGTTAGTAAAGGAGTACTGTTCTCAGTGCGTGTCATGTGCTAAGGTTAAAGGTCCTAGGCCTCCAAAAGCTGAAATAAACAGATGGCCTCTTCCTTATACTCCGTTTTCTAGAGTACATGTGGATAGTATAGGAAAACTTCCCACATGTTCAGTTTCAGGTGCCAAACACATTCTCGTATTCAGAGATGTTTTGACACGATATTGCGAATTAGTCGCTTGTAAATCAAGAACAAGTCAAGAATTTGCTCAAGCTTTACAAGAAAGAGTAATATGTCGGCATTCGAGTCCAGAAGTTTTAGCCTCGGACAATGCCCCAGAATTTACTTCAGCTGCCTTCAAAGAGCTATGTAAAGCTTGGAGGATAAAAAAGGTTAATATTCTGCCCTACAAACCAAGTCAAAATGGTGTAGTTGAAAGATTGAATGCAGATATTGAAAATTTCCTCCGTCATTTTGTAAAGGACAATCACAGAGATTGGTCAAAATACTTATCTTTTGCTCAAATAGCAATTAATACATCGTATAATAGATCCATTGGATCATCTCCACATTTTGTCCTGCATGGATATATAAAGAGACTTCCCTACGAGATGCCTGATTATGTCTCTCCATTTACAAATAAATCGGAAGATAAAAAGTTCATTTCAGATGAGGTAGATGTCGTAGTAGAAAGAATGGAAGCAATAAGAGACTTAGCTAGAGAAAATCTAGAAAAGGAAACAATTAAAGCTATGGAACAGCAACACAAACATGCCAAACAAAGAGATTTGAAAGTGGGCGATTATGTTTTTGTGAATGCTGTAAAGAAACCAGAACAAAGTTCTAAATTGAACAAAAGATTTGAAGGCCCTTTTATTGTAAATCAAATAAAGGAGCCAAATAAGCTTATGCTTTCGTGTTTAAATTCAACGAAATTATTTCCGGTTCACCGGGATAATGTAAAGATAATTCCAGTAGAAATAATGTTGCAATAATTTAAATATTGAAATCAAAGACTTAAATCCAGATGCAATTCAAGAAACATTGGATTCCCCAAAAGATACAACAGAAAGAACAAGTATGGAACCTGAAGAAGTAGATCGACAGGTAGATGATCAAGAATCTCCAACCACTTCTTCGTGGATTCCCCCTAATTTTTATGATGAACAAAATGTTCTACCAGAGGATTCACCACAAGAACAACAGAATCCTGTAGAAAAAACACAAACTTCTTGTAACCAAAGAATACCTGATACTCCTCAAGGAAGTAGATTGATGAATTCTACCCCACAAACAAGAACTCAAGTAAGAGGATATAGACCGTCTCTATCACCAATCAGACAAGAGGATTCATATATTTCGGATAGTTCTGAACATGAGGAACAGCCTGTCACTGAAGAAGTAAAAGAAGATGCTTTGGAACACCACATTGCAGATGGAGCTGTAGGGAAAATAGTGTGCCAAGTTCTGCGAAACACTTCCCAAAGATATTGGTAACAGCGCAGCTCCAGAAGATTTTATGGATTTATCAACATCTGAAGGCACAAGAGATGATAGAAAAGAAGATCCGTCGTATAGACCTCACCAGCAATTCAGAGGTCCGAGGGATGTGGAACAGAGAGTTACAAGAAGTCAAACAAGACAAAGAGAGCATGAATCTCTTCAATCTCTACCACCAAGAACGGAAGAAGCAACACAAGAGTCTTCTGAAACAGAATTACAGAGACCTCCAGTTGTTTTGCCATTAGAGATGACTAGAAGAGGAAATAGACTTTACTATTTGCCTCCTAAGAGTTAAAATCTCTTAGATTGTATAAAATTTTTGTAAATAAATATTTTATTTTATTTTATTTGTGTTCATAACCTTTAGGTTTAAGTTTTTATATTTCTTATTACAATACACAAAATACACATTTTACCCTTTTCTATTCTTAATCTTTTAAGTATAAGTTCCCATATTTTTATTATTATTCGGATAATTTTTTTTTTCCCCAGGGGTCAGTCTTTTCTTTTGAAACTAAAAAAAAAAAAAACATAAAAAAATGGAAAAATTTTATTTTAAGAAACGTTTATACTTTTATTTTTTATTAGTAAAAGTTTTATTATTATTTTTTATTTGAAAAAAAAAAACCAAAATAAAAATCGAAAAATTTCGTTTTAGTATTAGAATAATAAAAATATAATCAGCTTGTTTTTATTAATATTAGGAATTTTATTTTAAATCAGAATTAGCCTTATGCTATAATCAGCTTTTATTAATATTAATTATTATGTTATATATCTTTTAATTTTAATTTTAATTCATGATAATCAGAATGCTACAATTTTAAGTTTTACTTAAAGCTTCATTAATTTTAATTTTCATTTTAATTATAATCAGAATGTTGAAGATTACTTATCTTTAGTTTTATTATCCAAGATCCAATAACTTGATTTTCATTATGAAGTTCATTTTATTTTAATTATTTGATTTCATTAATAAAATTTATTATCAGAAATATTCAAGACTTGATTTCCAATTTTAATTTTAAAATTAACGTAATTCTAGTATAATGATAGCTAACTTTAAAAAAAAAAAAAAAAATTAATTATTTTAATTAATTATTATTATTGTTATTATATTGTTATTTTATTTTAATTTATTTTAAATAATTTTAAAATTTGTTAAAATAAAAAAAAGCGACCTAAATGATGAAATCGAAGTAATAATCATTTCAGACTGTAATGAAAATGTTACGTCCAGTTTTTGCATTACTTCTTTTACCTGCAGTCTTATCCATCTCAACTAACATAAATGAAGAAACACGAGTACTGCCAGGTATCATTTTGTATCACTCCGGTGAAGTAAATTTTATTGAAGGATATCTTGACTTGATTGTATCTTTAGAATGCCCATCAGAAATTAAAACCACTATTTATAGAACCATCAAAATGGTAGATACTTTAAAAGATAGATTTTTACCTGCGTTTAATGATAATTTTATGAATATTTCCATAAATCAGCGAGCACATAAATGGGAATTTCAACTCATTAAAATTAGAACTAAAGTAATATCCCTTAAATTAGCTGAAATTAAAAGCTTGCCATGGGTTCACTCACAAACAAGATTCAAAAGAGCTGCTTTCGAATTGGGAGGAGATATACTTAATATTTTATTTGGTACCGCGACTGATAAACAAATTAAATTTTTAAGAAAAAAGATAAATATATTAGGAAACTTTGCGAGTACTTCAAATTTATTAGTTAATGAACTTAAAGAACAATTAAAGTCAAATACCCGAACATTATCAGAATTTCAAATTAACCTACAAAAATTAATTGAATTTCAAAACAAATCACTAGCAACCCACCACATACTCAATCAGCTAGGTAGTATCAAATCATTACTTACATTAGTTGAACATTCAGTTAATAGTATTACAATGTTACATCAATTAGTTATCACTTCATTACAATTAGCTAAAACAAAGATAACTAATGATCAACTTTATTCACCCATCTTTTTGTTACCATATATACTAGAAATGACACAAACTACAAAATTACATCCTATCATACCATTAGAAGCGACAACATATCATTCATTTTTGACATACTCATGGACTATAAAATCAACCACTAACCCATTTGAATTAATTACATTAATTCCATTCATTTCAATCAAATGAGAAATTTATTTCATACAAGTTAATTCCATTCCCTAGTACCATAATCATTGACCATTCATATGATTAACAAGTCCTTCGAATAATGTAATTAATACACACTATGAAAGTACATTACATGCTGTTTTTCGTTGTGTAGTATATGTGGTCAAAATAAAAAGAGTTATACTTATTTGCGAAATTCGTTCACGAATTATTGTTCGTAACCTAAGGCGGATTATGGAAACAGACAGTTTGCCCTTCGTAAGTCTACAACCTTTTACATCCATCTGATGACAAAATCATGCTTGCTGATACCGCTGTTCTTGACCTTAATGCTTATACTGAATTGCTAATTTCTCGTTCTATCCTATAACTATCTGTTTTAAAGTCCATAAAGAACCCTTCACAATAAACATCTGGTAGTGTATTCCATTCTACTTTATGCATTATATATCTTTTGCAGAAAAAAGAGTTTTAGAGCTTCTTATATGCGGGTACTGCGACATATTAATAGACGCCCATTTGTCAACTAGGTTATCGGTCATATAATAATTTAATTTTTAATATTTTAACGGTTGTACTTTTACCTCTGCTAATTATCAATTTAAAAACCCCATTCATTTAGAGAAAAATATTTCATTAACTTCATTAATTGCCCAATCTGATAAAGTTTTGTTTAATTTTAACTCATGTTGCTTTACCAAATATCTCTTCAGCATTGTTTCCAAAATTTCAAATAATGAAGGAAGTTCAGTGGAATAAAAGACTAGACAACATTAATAATACCATCCACCCATTAACTCCTTATCTTTCTCAAGTTAAATTAATCCCATATATCGGTGGAGGAACATCTAGTATTATTTTATTCATTTTCATCATAGTGATTATTTATTTGACTTGGTCTTATAGAAAAGCATTGTGTAGAAAATGTTTGAAAGAATTAAATCAAGAACCCCAAGATATTCCATTGCAAAATATACCCATTTCAACAATTCCATTAGAGGTAACCCCAGTTCAAAATT
>JABUQX010068204.1:0-10161 GCA_015478945.1 Trachelipus rathkii | reverse complement strand
CGACAGTTAATCAAGATACATCTCAGTTATGTCACCGACAATTGATGAGATGAAAGAGCAGTGAAAGGAAAGAAAAAGATATAGATGATAGACAAAGATATGAAAAGAGAGAGAGAGTGAGGACATGTCTTCAATGAGAGGTATTTAGAAAGTATTTAGAGAATTTACCGCATGACTTTATTTGGAATTGTCCCATGACTTACAGCATGAAAGTCTTAGAAGAATCAGTAGTTCCCTGAACTTGTTCCGTAGACGAGAATTTTTTTTTTTTTTCCTTGACCTTCCCTGACTTTCCAGAAAGTGTGAACCCTGTTATAGGAACCATTGGAAAAATAGGACTTTTAAGAAATATTAAATGTTTTGTGTTTGGAAACATTTAGATCTAATTCCAAAATATACTAAACAAAGAAAAACATTTTGAAAGTGAAAATTTTTACATCCTTCCTGCTCATCATCAATCTCGAGACTAAATTCTGAAGTAATTTTTAAAATGTCTTGTGTGAAGAACTATGCAAATGTGATTCCTGGTGGGAGTATGAAGATATATAATTCTTATTAAATATATTAAACTGGTGCATTAATTTAGAGTATATTCATAGTATAATTGAGGTATATTTCTAATTTTGCTCACTAGAACAGTAATTCCAAATAATCAATGGTGAGTGCGCTGATTTAACTCACAGTTCCTATATTTGATCACCAATAATTCCCTCTGATCCCCTGTATTGTTATGTTGCAATTATTTAAATAATTATATAAGAACAAATGCTCTTCAATACTTACTGCCGTCTAATGGGACTTTCCTATCGAGTGCTCTCCCTGTTATTTTATACTTGTATGGGGAATTGTTTCTGAAAATGGCCCATATAACGAAAAAGAAACATTGGTTCATAATCATCAGCCCCTCTCAGCTTCCCACAAACTAGGGTGCCATAAACCAATAGGTAAACATGCATCAGAATCAATAAATTAATAGAAGAATATGATCTTAACCACTGCACCAGACCCTCACTGTCACATCTCATGGGTGTCAAGATCATCTCCCCCTTGGGTCACGCACACAAACATGACCACCTCATAAAGCTACAACATTCGCTCCTATTAAACACAATTTCTCTAGCTTGAACCATACTCACATCAACTTCCATCAGACACTCTAATTCTGACCTAATCCACTTTTCTTAGGTCCCCAGCTGGTCCAATTCTCACAACACTCACCAATCTTGACTTTAAAAAGGCCATCTTAACATGGATAAGAACTGTCAAATTTTGCAGTAAACGGCGAGATTTCACCCTTGCACCGTGAGGACAGAGAGAAAAAAAATCATGGGACCATCGATATTGATATTTATTTACTTATACGATATAAAAACACCCTATCCCCTGCACACTCACTCCACCTCAAAGATACTGAAAGCACATTAACTTAAATCGAGCAACTCACCCACACACTAATTTACAACTGATTCTACAGAAAAAGAAGAATGATACGTCAGAGTGCATATCCAATATACACTACTTGAAGTCACGAATACCACATTGAACAACATTTGTCCCGTCAAACCCTGCTGAAATATCTTATCTCTCACTCTGAAGCACACCATCTGTTATCACCTCTTACAAAAAGAATATCATTCAAAACTATCTGATATGCATCTACACTCACCCTCACTCCACAGAATTGTTTATTTTCGCCTCACACTAGACTAAAGATGAACACAGGACATCCCTTACATAAAATACTGTCGATGAGAACTTATAATAGAGATAATATAATAGGAGAAACAACTTTGACACTCATGAAAATATTATTTAAAAATAATAATCTAACAAGATATATCTTGACCACAACTCTGATTCTAAATAAGTTGAGCATACAATACCTTTAGAATGGTAAGTCCCTATTCTTCACAAATATGGAGGATGAGAGCAAGATGAAAAACTAAAATAAAGTAAATAGTAAAATAATAAAAGTAAAAGTAAAATGATAAAAATAAGTAAATAAAAAGTAAAAGTGTTTATATAAAAAGTTATATATATAAATAATTAAAGCAACAGTTATATATATATTAATACCTATAGCAGTTGAAAGAAAATAACTATAATAATATATATATAACATAATGTAATATATAATATATAATATATATTAATATAATATATATATATATAATATATATTTATATAAACATATATTTACTAATTATTTTATATATTATTATATATATATATATATATATATATATATATTAATATATATAATATATATATATATTATATATTATAATATATATAAATATTTATTTATATATAAGTATGCTAACTGTATATGCGGCGTATGTTAGATTATATCAGAGCTACTGTAGTAAAAAATATTCCTGAATAATAATACGAGTGAGAATAATAATTAAAATTAGATCAAGAGAAAGAAAAGGAAAAGAATTGAGAGAAGAATAACGTGGATAAGAGAATGGGTTCGTTTAAGAATGTGAAAGAACATAAGTTGAAGAAGAAGAATAAGAGAATAGGAAGAGTAGGAAGAAAAGGGAAGAATAGAAGAATAGATAAATTATTAAGATTAAGAAGAATAAGGAGAAATATAAGATTATAAAGAATACTGAAACAATAATATTAAGATATAAGAATAAGATGATTATAAGATGATAAAGAATAAAAGAGTACCAAGAATAAAAAGAATATAAAGAATATAAAGAATAATAAGAATAATAAGAATATAAAGAATAATAAGAATAATAAGAATAATAAGAATAATAAGAATAATAAGAATAATAGAATAAAGAAGAATAATAAGAATAAGTAGAATAAGAACAATAATAAGAATATAAGAATAATAAAGAATAAATAAGAATAATAAGAATAATAAAGAATATAAGATAAGAAGAATATATATAATATATATATATTTTTATATAATTATAGAAGAGATATACATATCATATTAAATAAAATTATAAGAAGAGTTATTTATATATATATATATATGATATATATATATAAGAAATATATATTATATATATATATATATATTTATAAAATTAATTTTCAATACTTACTGAGAGTATGGTTTATGAGCATGGCCATTAGTATCAATTCCTAATAGATGTAAGAAAAAAACATTACGGTCTTGCATCAAGTTTTTCATTAGATTTTCATCATTTTTGGCTTCATTGAAGAATTCCTCTACATGATCAAAAACCCAAGTATCTAAGACTGTTGCATCCTTACTTCCAAAGTCTTCCAAACCAGAAGAATACATAAATGTGTCAATGTGACCTTTCTCTGATCCTGTTCAATTATTTTATTATTATTATTATTATTATTATTATTATTATTATTATTATTATTATTATTATTATTATTATTATTATTATTATTAGCAAAGTAATCAGAACTAGCTTATAGTGTTGCAACTCTGGCCATAACTTTGGCGAAAGCCAGAGGTCAGATAATCCAGTATAAAAAATTTTGATATGGCCAGCAAGAGGCTGGATATCCAGCTAACTGTAGTAGTCATCTTTTCTATTATTTCAATTTTCAAATTAAATATTAACAAGTTTATATAATAACATACCTTTTCATTAAAAATGCATTTAAAGATTTGCACTTTACAATTATATCCAGTTCGTTTTTTTATTGCAATTTAATTATGCTGAGGTTTCAAAAGTTTATTAAACTTTTAAAATATTATTATTGCAATGGCTATTATTATTGCCAGATGTAAGAAAATTGTAAAGGAAGTATGAAATGTATTATCTATTTGTTTATGATGCAAAATGAATGAGATGGCTATATATGAAACCTATTTTCCATTATTATCAATAATTTGTGCAAAATGGCTTATATACTATATATGTGTATATGGCAACATAAATTTTATTTAAAATTCTAACATATTGATAATTTAAAATAAATAGTATCACATTACAAAGTAGAACATTAGTAGTTTAGAGCTTCCTAAAATTGTTAGTAATATTAGCTCTCCAAATATTGATGGCATAAAGAAGAGAAATATAAGTAAGAATTTTTATTTGAGGCAGCGTATATGTATTCATTCATATCGGATTTCCGAACATAAATTTGGATAAGGTTCTAATAATTCTTAAATAACTAAACTTAACTTTGCAGCATTTTCAATTTACAAGTATATTTAAGTCACTTTTGTTGATTGATATATACCAAAATTTCATAATAACCTAATTTTATTTATGGAAAATTTCTATTTAAGGTTTAATGAGGTATGAAATATTATAAATTGATCAGCGTGTAGGTATATCAATATATATTAAGAAAATAACTGTAGAAGATAAAAAAATATACTATATTTTAAGACCTTGATATCGCTTCCCATTAACGTTATCGAAGTGATTAATATATTAATTTTTTATATTAAAATTCATTATAACAGGATAATGATAAACAAAATTTGTTCGTAAAATTAATTTAATAAGCCCACACTATTTGGAAACATAATTTATTTTTGAAGTTTAACAAATGAGAATAATAATTAGTAAAAATGATAATCAAATTTTGTAATAACTTTTTATATAAATAATTAATAAGTATAGGATATAAAAATTATTTTTCAAAAAATAGTAGCCTTTTAATGGTAAATACAAACCAAATCGTTCAGAGAGATTATATTCTACAACAAATATTTGAAGACGACAGTTTTTCAATTTTGAAGTCAATTATTTTTTCAAGATGAATGCGACCGGAAACTTTTCCTCAACAAATAATATTTATGCAAAAAATATGCATGGGAAGCATGTATTAGGTTATTTGAATATATTGCAGTGTTTTAGTGATTTGTTAGCATTGCAAATGTTGTACAAAACACCTTACAGTAAAGTGACATGAATAAACATTAAGAAAATTGATCTCATGTCCGTTCAAGTACGTTTTAAAAACTCATTTAAATTTAAGATATGCAAAGGTTATAGGGCTACTTGTTCAGTATAATTGAAGTAGTATTTATGTAAAGAGGTATTCTATTAATAAAATTGCTTTACAAGTAGCTTGGAAGAGTTGAGAAATATAATAGAAGCCAACTCTGGCTGGAAGGTACTCAGTGACCTCCAGAAGAGAGCAAATAATAATTTTAGGATGGACTCATTGCTGGCTTCCACCCTCAACAGCCAAACTCTTATGGCTGAAAGATACACTATTTTATAATACCATGGTGTTAATATATATATATATATATACTATATATATACTATATATAATAGTATATATCCGATTACAATCCCTTCCACTATATTATATATATATAATATTATATAGTATTATATATAATATATCACGTAAATAAATGAATATATAACGGTATGAGTATATAATATATTATATATATTATATATATATATATATATTATATATAATATATATATATATAATATATCCGTAAAACGCGGGGCAATTCGGTTCAAAATCAGGGGTACTTCAAAATGCTAAGGTTTATGGAGAACTTTTTTTTTTTTTTTTCAAAAAAAAAAATTTTATTTGTTAATATATCCTTTAGGAGGTAGTGGAGTAGTTGTGGTTTCTATAACATAGGATAGGATAAAAGGTTAGACTCCGATTGGGGAAGTGGACCGAATTGCCCCCACAGGTTTGAGGGGTGGGGGGGGGGGGCATTTCGGCCCAATTCAAATTTTCACATCCCAAGAAGGGTCATTACAGTTTTTTATTTTGATAACTAATTTTAATGAGTCAGTTTTCATTTTTAAACATATTGTATTACAATATTATTTTTAAGAAACTGGGTTCAAAAACGTAATAAAATGTTCGAGTTTTGTGGTTCGTTTTTTGTCAAATTGGAAAGAGAAGAGATAACCACTTCTGACGACGTGTTAAGGAACTATATCCTTAATTATAAGAGGTGTGTTTGTCGTGAATCCGGCATCAGTTTACATCACGCGTTTATACATCTAACACTTATAAGAAGCGACGTTGGTGAGCGTTTTTACGATTGTTGCGATGTTTGACAAAAATGAACGCAAGCTCAAGTGGTTTTAGGTCTCTTTTTAAACATAATGTATTACAATATTAGTTTAAGAATTGGGTTTGAAACTATAAAAATGTGATCGTAATAAAATGTTCGAGTTTGCCAAACGCAAAATCGTAAAAAAATGCTCACCCAAACGTAAAGAATTTCCTTTAATTCTGTATAATACAGAATAAAGAAAGAATAGCAACCTTACACAGAATTAAGGAATTCCTTACGTTAGGCGAGCTTTTTTTTAAGATTTTTCAGTTTTGCAAAAACGAACACAAACTCGAGAATTTCTTACGTTTTTGAACCCATTTCTTTAAAATAATATGTAATACCATTATGTTTAAAAATGGAAAAACTGACTTATCATAGTTTATCAAATAAAACACTTAATGAGCGATTCTTTAGGCACATGTGAAAATTGAATTGGACGAATGCCCCCCCCACCCCTCAAAATTGTGGGGCATCGTCCACGTTACTTATCGGCTCTAACATTAATCCTATATTATATATACAAATACAATTATACTAAATTTCTAACTTCTAAAGGATAATATTAACATATAAAATTTTTTTTGAAAAAAAAAAAAAAAAAAAAGTCTCCATAAACCTTAGCATTTTGAGTACCCCTGATTTTGAACCGAATTGCCCCATTTTACGGTATATATACTATATATAATATTATAAATATATATAATATATATATATATATATATATATTATATATATATATATATATATATTTATATATATATAATATATATAATATATATATATATATATATATATTATAATATCTAATAGAATTTTCCAATTTTATTTTCATTTGAAAAAGCTAATCTGAAGTTGAACTGGTGGGAATTTGATTTTAATATTCCTTTAGGTGGAAGCCAGATGATCCATCCTAAAATATATTTACTCTTTCTTGAGGCTGAGTATCCTTCCAGCCAGAGTAGGCTTCTATTATATTTTCTCAACTTTCAAGCTACTTGTAAGCAATTTTATTTAATAGAATACCTCTTTACAATAAATACTACTCAATTAGATAACAAGTAGCCCTATAACCTTTGCATATCTTAAATTTAAGAAACTTAAGAATTGTATCTTCCAGATCATTTTAGAAAATGCTTATACTCTTCCATCTAATGTCCTTAGTGAGAGGATGTTTTGTCAAGCATTTGCAACATCTATATCTCAAAAAGAAATGGAGTAGTTTTTCACCTGAAAATGCTCCCATGCTATTTTTGCAAAATATGTGAATTGTAAACTTGAAAATTAGCCAAATCTATTAAATTATTTATTCTTCAAAATTTTAAAATGAGTTGATTATGGTAATTATCAATAAGTTATGATTAAGAATCTTTTGTTTTATTAAATATTAAAAATTGCAGCTTTTACAAATTTCTTTGTTAAACAAAAAATTGTCCAACATGGACAATAATATTTTTACTAAAAATTTCTACCCACTGCCAAGAATTGTAAAAAAAAAATATATGAACCGATTTCTTACTTTTGGTTACCGTTTTAAAGAGGTATAAACTTAATATATTTATAACGTATACCATTCGCCATAAAAATTAGATGAATGGTAAAGAGAATATAAGCAAATATTTTGCTGTTCACCCAATTTTTTAAGTTTAGCTATTAGATTTCTAAAAGTTACAATTTTTACTCTTTAATTATTAAAATAAAAGATTCTTAATCATAACTCATTGATAATTATAGTAATTTACTTATTTTTGAAATATTGGAGAATAAATGTTAATATGATTATTTATTAAATTATCAAAAGTTTAAGATTTACAAAATATGTTGCAAAAATAGAAGCATTTTATCTTTTTCAGGTGAAAGTTTATTTCTTTAAGAACTGTTGAATTTAAAATATTGAAACATACTCTCACTGAAGATACAAGATGGGGAAGAACATAAGCTTTTTCTTGCAAGGTCTGTTTGTTAATGTCTTAAATTTAAGATACTTAGTGACCTAGTTATATTTGTAAACTAATGGAGTGCAAATCTTTAAATGCATTTTTAATGAAAAGGTAAACAACAATATACCAACCTAGGCCTAAACCTGACATTAACAGCACTCATATAAACAAGGTAACTAAAATTAGAAGTTCAACTTACCAGCAGATGTTAACATAGCAATCTGAGATAGAAAAAGTACAGCAACCGAAATCAAAAGTTATATTATTTTATTTTATTATTAATATTTAATATAATTAATTTAAAGAATATTATTACTTTTATTTTTGTGAAATATTATTAATAGTATTTATCTTATGACTTCTTCTGCCACACAGATCTCAACAACACCATAAACGCGTGGGGGTTACCTTAGCCTGCCAGGTTTTCACACTAGAAACATTGTAGGTAAATTTGCTTCTCTACCTGACAAACTAAAAGCATACGCAATTTTAGTACGCTCAAGGGTAACCAAACAGAGAACTGAATTTGCTATGCCATCACGGACGAGCCAAGAATTCGCCAGAGCGACTCAATAATCTTAATATCTTTTGACACATGCGAAGGGTAAAGTGAGATTTATTACTTTGTTCCCCTTTTGTCCTTACTTAACATATGTTTTTATCTTAAAACAGCTTTTTATTATTATATTATTATTTATATATTATTATTATTATTATTTTATTATTATATTATTATTATTATTATTTTATGATTATTAATTATTAATTATATTATTATTATTGATTAATTATTATATTGATTATATTCAGCTATATATGTATATGAACATAACATACCTAACATACCACACCACCAACACACACACACACACACACACACACACACCAACACACCACACAACACACACACCACACACACACACACACACACACACACAGCACGGCTATCTTTGCATGAGTAAGCAGATGCAATTGGACGACAATGTTACATTTAGATCAGAAGCGAGTTATGTGAACGTAATGATACTTGATTATTGATACGAATGATTTAACTAACTCGGCTATACCAGCCAAGTACGGCGTCCCAGCCACCGGTAGCACAATCACGTACCAAACTTTCCCTACTCCAGAACTCTTGCCTTCCTTCCCTCTCTTCCTCCAATATCTCTTCTTCCTTCTTCCTTGTTTTGCATTCGCATGCATTTTTTTCTCAGTCGCGGTACCACCCTCAGTGTTCTCGGGTCCCAGACACCTTATACGCGACGCTTATAACCGTCATTAATTATCGATCTCCTCACGGTTTCAACCTAAAACTATAAATAATAAATACATCAATACTGGGAACAAACGAAATATCTTATTAACATCAGCACTCCGCACCGGCTCAGCAACCGGTGCCGAGTGCAAACTCCGACTCCTCTGGACTCAGACTCTTTTCTCAAACCTCTTTCCATTCTCTGAATCCTCCTTCCCTCGATCCTTCCTCCTTTTTCAGCCATTCTTCCTTTCTCTCTTCCTTCTGTTCCCTGCCATCCAGCATCTTCTTTTTTCAGGAAGTTGGAGCCACCTCCGGGGCTCTTGGACACCGAGCCGAATCAGATTTGGAATCCTTCGCCAACCTGGGATCCTCGATTCTTCGTATCCAAATTTTCAGCCTTCTACGATTCAATTTAATTTTTTAGGGGGCTGCAGCCCCCCCCCTTAAAGGGGGACGCAGGGGTAACGAAGTAATCCATGGCAGAGCGGTGCGGGGCACATATAACAGTTATAATGCCATTATATATATTTTATTTATTATTTTTCTATTTAATTTTATATTTATTATCTATATTATATTTATTATTTACTTTATTATTTAAATATTTATTAAATTTATTTTATTAATATTAATTTATTTTTTTTTTTTTATTGTTTCGAAAAAAAAACCTTCGTTTTTTTTCCGTCGGTGGAAGGGTAGAGCGAACCCTTTTACCGTGGGAATTTTATTCAAAATTTGCCCACGAAACAATCGGCGTAGCAAATTTGCGTTCAAAACCCAGTCTTTTGACTACAACGATTAATCGACTGAATTTTATTAATAATTTTCTTTTCGATTATATTTTTCAATGTAAAAAGTCAACCAGAGAACTAGAAAGACGATGTAAAATCGATTTAGTGTAAAAAAAAAAATCGATAAATCGATTGAAGACATCAAAAATGTATCTAAACTAAGAT
>JABUQX010068203.1:0-21196 GCA_015478945.1 Trachelipus rathkii | reverse complement strand
TTTTTTTTTGGGATATATAAGTATATTACCAATGCAAAATATTTTCAGCATTACTGTAAAATATAAAAATACTATAAAAATTTAATAATTTAGCATTTATCATGATATCAATAAATCGAATAGTGGCGTGGTGTGTCTGATGGCCCATAGTAACTTTGCCATCAAATAGGCAATTTTCTCGCTTTTTTTCGATGACACAAAAAAAAAAAAATAAAAAAAAGATTGGGCCACTGCTACAAGATTTATATTTAAGGTCATGTCAAAGAGGCATTTACCATAGAGTGATCATTGCTGTACGAAGCACTACCTGCAACCAGACCTTCGGCAATCCTTTGTCCAGAAGACTTAGCTACCTTAGCTCTTTCTTCTTCAACATCTACCCCAGAAGGCACTTTCTGCTCTTGAAACGAAGTCATTTGCGATAATATCAGTTCAAACATTTCCAGTTGATCTTTTGATACTGTATCCGGAATAAGTATACCAACACTTGCACCTAAATTTGAAACAAATTTTGCAATCAATTTAAAAAAAACAAGAAAAAAGTATACTAGTACACTAAAATTTTCAATCCAAATTTAGTTATTTAACACCTTGCAAAAAATAGGAAAGTAGACTACTAAGGCTGTATATTTCTACCCAGGATTTCTATAGTTGGTATACTTATTCCGGATACAGTATCAAAAGATCAGCTGGAAATGTTTGAACTAATATTATCGCAAATGACTTCGTTTCAAGAGCAGAAAGTGCCTTCTGGGGTAAATGCTGAAGAAGAAAGAGCTAAGGTAGCTAAGTCTTCTGGACAAAGGATTGCCGAAGGTCTGGTTGCAGGTAGTGCTTCGTACAGCAATGATCACTCTATGGTAAATGCCTCTTTGACATGACCTTAAATATTACTTGTAGCAGCTGGCCCATCTTTTTTTTTTTCTCTTTTTTTTTTGTCACAAATTTGCTTTATTGCAAAAGTTACTATGCGCCATCAAGAAAAAGAATATCGATTTATATCATATCAAATTGATACAATGGTATTTAATTTTTATAGTATTTTTTATTTTTATTGTAATCTTGAAAATATTTAAAATTTTAAAATATACTAAAAAAAAAGAAAAAAAAAAAAAAAAAAAAAAAAAAAAAATCCTTATATAATTTAGACCATTTTACAGTATTGAAAATAGTTTTTAAAACATAATATCTTAAGTTAAGAAGTAGTTAGAGAAGTAGTAGGTGCAGATAGGTATCGAGTGAATAAAGAATGATTGATTATTGGGGTTCATCATTGCTACTACTGTGTTGGATGTTAAATCAGTTAGGGTTTAGGAATGGGATTATCGGATCATATGTTGTCTATGTAAAACTTACGGTTAGTGGGAGCTTTGTGATGGGAGAGAGAAGGTTGATACCGAAAGGAAGTAGGTAAAATTAAGAGTGAGAAGTTACAATGTGCAAGGATAGATTAAGGATAAGTATTGTAACTGAGCGCTCGCTAGTTAAAACGGTGAATGTTGAACAAGTCTTGATACTGAGACAAATCTGGGGCAAATAAAGAAGACAATTGTTAGTTAAGTACAAAAGTAGTATCTGGATGTGCTAAGTAGGAAGGAAGAATGTTAAAACAGCGCAATGGTCTGGACAATGAAAGAGGTGATGAAAGCGGTTACAGGTAAAAAAGAAGCGTGGTTGAAATGTACTAAAAGCAAATATGAAGTTTCAAAAGAAAGGTCTATGGAATTATATAAGGAGGGAAAAAAAAGAAATACTTAAAAAGGTGATACGTAGGAGAAAAAACAAGAGGTAACAGATGAACAGATTGGAAGGAGGATGAATCAGGACATACAAGGAAATAGGAAGCTCTTCTGGAAAGGAAGCGCGAAAGGTAGAATAAAGGGAACCTGCTTAGAATAAGTTGACTAGGATGGTTGCTTTTGTAACTGATTGAAATGGATGTGAGGGGAGAGTGTAAAGAAAACACTTCGAAAATCATGCACCAATATTAACAGTACATGATGAACTAATAACGCACACCAACACACACAACACGTTCAGTGAATGGGTGCGGTTTTGATGGTGCAAGAAGGGAATAGGTATTTTTGGGGATGAGAGTTATTAGTAAGGAGGAGGTCAATGGGTAGGGTGAGAAAGTTGAAGAATTAGTTATATAATCTGCAGGTATAGATGAATATTACTAGTGAATGATCAAGAGCGGAGGCGACATGATTGATTGGATTTGGAAGGTTGTGTAATAAAGCGTTTATGGAGGGTATAGATTCCAAGGATTGGAGGAGAGCGGTAATAGTACCCTTGTATAAAGGGATTAAGGAGGAGAAAGGGGAAACTGTAGAAATTATAGACCGGGAATAAGTTTATTGAGTGTTGTAGGAAGGTATATGCTGATATTTTGGGTTCGAAAGAGTGCGTCGAGTTGACTGAGAAGGACTGTATGTGAAGAACAAGGTGCGTTTAGGAAGGTAGAGGATGTGTGGATCAAATCTTTACATGAACAAATGATTTGAGAAAATGAGGGAGCGGAAGGAATAATATATTTAGGTAGATGGAACAATGATGTGAGACGAAGACATTTTCTGTGATGATTAGATGATAGCGAATGTTAGTGAGTATTATGGTGTATGGTGGTAGGCTCTGAATGGACATCAAAAGTATGTAGACGATAGTGAGGCGTGCCTCACAGAATAAATGGTGTCAATGGTGATTGGTTTTAGGATTAATAGCGGAAGTAAGACAGGGTTTGTTGTTATGTCTCCGTTGGTTATTCATGTATAGGATGGGGTTAGTGAAGGAATTTGAGGTAGGAGATGGCAGGGAAATGGTGTTTAGAAGGTGGAAGAATGGAGTTGAGTGGAGGGTGCCCTAACCTATTATAATGCGGGATGATTTGGTTTCTGTGTGACGAATCTGAAGAGAGTAGTTTGAGAGGATTGATAGAGAGTATTTGGCAGGGTGTGTGAAAGGAGGCTTGAAAGTAAAACGTGGATAAAGAGTAAGGTTTATGGTTGTGAGTAGATACCAACTCCTCATGGGAAGTTATGTTAATGGTGAGCAGCTAGAACAATAAAAGCGTGTCTGAGTTAAATAAAAGACGAGGAATGAAGTATAGAGAGTGTGCTGGTGTGAAGAAAGGGGTAAAATTGAGAGAAAAAATGAAAAGTATGTTGAGATGGTTTGGTCATGTGGGAAAGGGATGAATGATAGTAGGTTGGTTAAGGCGGATGTATAAGTGGAGTGTTGGGAACCGACCGGCTGAGAGACCGAAGAGAAAGTGGATTGAGTCGGTTTGAACGAATGTCTGAAGGAGAGAAATGTGAGTTGCGCAGAGACAAGAATAAGTGATTGATAGGAGAGAATTGGCGGGGTTTTGTATGGTGGTTGTTTGCCACCTGGGCCAGGGGATGAACCCTTGACATTTGACGATTACCATAGTGAGGGTCCGTCGCGGTCCCCATGATGCTCTAAGGGTGGATTTTCTGTCTGGACGAGCTCTCACTAATTAATGTTCAGAGGGGGCGGTAAGGCTGGGCTTTCCTTATTTTTCGACGTTTGTCATGTTCTCTACTGCTTTTTCTTTTCCGATGCTTGTACAAGCACCTTACCCCCAAATCTTGGCGGCAAAGAGGAAGGTGAAGAAAGAAGAGAAAGAAAGAGAAGTAGTTAAAATAGTTAGTTTTAAAATAATTGAAATTTGTGAATAATAATTAAATTTTGTTTGACTTAACTCAAAAGGACTACTGAAATGGTGAGAGAGGCCATTCTTAATTGATTAGATATATAATACTTGAATGCCTACTTTTTCCTCTTAAGTTTAAAATCTTCTGTATTGTACCATAGTGTGGTTTTGCTGTTTTTACCCAAAGACCAAGTTTTATTTAATTCAATCATTTTTTTTTTGAAATATTTGCCCTGCATCTAATTTTATCTTCAGCATTATCTTGATCTTCGCTTTTCTTAAAGTGTGTAGAACTTGGTCTTTAATGGTATTGTTTTAAGATATATATATATATATATATATATATATAATATATATATAATACTAATATATATATATATATATATATATATATATATATATAATATATATATATATACTATTATATATATAATATATATATATATATTATATATATATATATAAACATATATATATATTATATATATATATTAATATATAATTGTTTTTAAATAGTATATATAATATATATATATATATATATATATATATATATATTATAAAATATTAGGGATGGAGTGATACCAAAATTTTTATCGATACCAAAATTTTCACTTTTAAAACTTTAATGACAAATGGTATTCTTAATAAAGCATTTTGAGATATTCCCAATAATTCTGGGCCGGTAAAGATTCTGCAATTGGTAATACCACAAAGGAGCAAAAGCATCAGAAAGGAGACAGGCTTGAACGGGGCAAAAGTCTGTCTCCTTCCCGACACTTTTGCTCCTTTGTGGTATTAGTGATTACAAAATCTTTACCGACCCACAATTATTGAGAAGTATCTCAAATGTTTTTTTATGGATACCTTTCGTCATTTAAAAGTTTTAAAATTTTATTTGTGTTCAATACGTTTTAGGAGAGCAGGATTAGGGTGAAACTCTTCATGCATCATTAGTTTTCTAATGAATAAAGGGAAACATCTTAAATTTTTGAACCTTTTTAAAGGCAAGATGTAATTTACAAATAGATTTTACTCTTCATTTTTACCATAAGTACATTACTCTTTTCATTATTTACTATATATGATACCGCCAATTCAGCAACAGCTCAGAACACTACTAGGTGAACAAGCTAGATAATGCCATACAAGTTTACTCAATTTAGGATACCTTTCCTCAATTTTCTTTCACAATTTGAATGGATTAGCTTCATTCTTTGCTTTTTTTTTCATTAGAATAGAAATCTACTATTTTATCAACTCTACTTTTGTCTTCAGTTTTTGGATCATTGTCACTGCTTGATGCCAAATGAAAATACATAGTATTAGTTACAGCAAAATTAGTTATTTTTTTTTCTTGATCTTTAGAGGTGGTTCCCCCAAATGCTTTTTTGATGACTCTTTCTGTTCAGTAGTAATGTCTTTAGTCCTTTTTAAAAGCTATTTCTACGTGAATCGACGTGCAGCAATGCACTGACTTAGTAAGAGGGGGAAGCCAGAGACGTGCGTCGATTTACTGTTCGTAAAATAGAACCTGTCCTATTCCCAACAATACGATATCTTATTGTCGTGCTTTTGCGGACTGTCTCATGAAATTACTGTATATGTAGTACCTCCATTTATATTGTTTGTGTTTATTTTCGTGCAGATAATAACTGCTCTTATGAAGAGTAAAATACTACCTGCATTTGACATTAAATGCTTCAAAATGCATAGTAACTCATCCTTCCACATCTTTATTTGAAGTGACTGAAAAGATGATGATCAGCTAGCTTCCCAAATTGCTCGCCAGGGCAGTTCGCTTTGGTGTTGGTAAATACCCTAAATTATTGAACAGTAAACTCTCGTGTTCACATTCGCTCTGAATTGTCCATACCTTAATTTGAGAAACGTATGAGAAAGAAAAATCGTAAATTATTTCTTATTTTGGGTCTGGTGTCGGATATTCTTCCTATTTTGACTTTTTTTTGTAAATATCTGATCACCGACTCTCGATTCCTTCCAGAATTCTCTGATTCTGCAGCACTGTCATAAAGTATGCAAAGCGGAAGTCATAAAATTTATGATATGGAAGATCTCGGTTTAATATATTCAAACATTTTAGATTATGATGGTTTTAAATCAAAGTCTCATATCATATCCTATATAAATAACTTATTTAACAAATTGTAGTTTCAAAATTAGTCAAATAGTCACTTCTGAAAAAATTTATTATTTAAATATAAGAATTTGGTGTCGGTATTGGATTGGTTGAGTATCGGTTATTTTTAACCGATACTGTAAGTTACCGATACCATCAAATTATCGATACAGATACTTAACTCCACCCCTAATATATATATATACCGTGCTAATATCATATATATTATATATATACGAATATATATTCATATAATTATTTTATAAGTACATATATAATTTATTATTTAATATTATATATACTATATATATATATATATATAATATATATACTATATATATATATATATACTATATATATATATATATATATATAATATATATATATGTATATATATAATATATATATATATATATCATATATATATATATAAATAAATAGTATAGTACTAGAAATATATCCTGTTCTACATAATTTATTATATACTATATACCATATATACTATATATATATATATATATAATATATATATTGGTGAATTGCATGTGGTTTATTATTATTTTTGTAATGGTTTAAGTGTATAATTTTGATTTTATTTATCTTTATATTTTGCTACTTTTTCTATAAAATAGAACTTTAGGGAGTTACAGTTCGTAATTGTAGAAAGCTAGTTAAAGTTTAGTCCTATTTGATAAGGGTTTAAATTAAAATATAAAAAAATATAATAGTAGGATGTAGTAGATAGAAAATCGTTTTTTTGTGGAAATAAAAATGTTAAGTGTTAATATATCGTCAGTATAATTCCATAACTACTAATGTGCAAGTTTGCTGTTTTTCACTTAATGTGCACTAACAACGGCGTTGACCTTCAAAGTTTTCAATGCCGAAAGCATGAATGTGTTGGGAAAGTTATAAAACCCTGACACAACCGGTTCTGGTTTGGTGAGAGTTGGGATTTTATATATTCCATGCGAATATTTAAACTATTTTTCTCGTCTGAATAAAGTTATCGAGTATACCTCTTGGAATGGTTAATTTTGTTAGTGGGATTGAAATTATAGATTTATAAATATTAGGAGTATTATGTGAAGGTTAAAAGTTATGTTCTGCGAGGCTACAGCTTAAAGTTACTTTAAGTCAATTTTCTTTCTTCTCTTTTCTTTATCTTCCCTTCTCTTCCTACTAGACTTGGGGTTGGGGTGGAATGTGTGCCTTAACATATGTCAGGAAATACAGTGCAATAGCGATAGTTAAGTTCAGGAGACAGCATACACGTAACGCTCGAACACAAAACCGGTCCCCCGTCTACCCTACCATTCCCCTTCCCATTACACTTTAAGTGCAGATCTCGCTTATACTATCATGACTTTGACCTAATTTGGTGTCAGTTTTGTAATACAATTCGATACCTAATTTAACACTTGTATAAGAGACGTCTCAAAATTGTTACAGACAGACTAGATATAGTTAAACAGACGTGAGAAAGATAAACAGTACATCCGCTACTTGATAGGATTTTAAAATTTAGCAGTTATTAAATTTGTTTGTTACTAATCAATATAGTAATATATTTTTATGGGCAATAAGATAAAATTTCACAATTAAGTTATGCATACAAAACCCATACTGTTGATGTCATCACACTACTATTATTAATATTACAACTATATAAGAAAGAAGTAAATATTTCACACACACACACAGAAGTGCATTATCATATCTTTGTTATAATATTTATTTTTATTAAATATATTTTCAGAAAAATTACACACTAAAAATAGTAATATATAATATATATTAATAATAAACTTATATTAAATTTGTGGTAAATTGTACTATGACTCATTTAGCTCTCTTGGAGTAACATCTTAAATTATCAGGTTAAATATTTTCAACTCTTATTAATATCACTATAGAAAGAGTAATGTAGGAACTTTACTGAGTGCTTTTCATTTTTGTTATTTTTTTTTAAAAATTTCACCTACCACTAATAAAATAATATATATTAATTAAACTTATATTTTTTGTGGTTTTATAGAAAGTTCATATTTAGAGTACTTTATAGGGAATATTTAACCCAAATTTTGATTTACTTTACATATTACTAACTTAATATTACTAGAAAATAGTCACAGTATATTTTGTGACAAATCGAAATCGTTTAGATTTTTTTTTTTTTAAGTACGATCTACCAATTCTCTACCTACCTACTTTCGATATACTACTGTACCTTTTCAAAATTATTCTGTTTCTGCTTATTATTTAGTTATTTGTTGCTGTTGGTTACTTAGTGTGATAAATTATGAGCATTTAGCATGATTTGGGTGTTATTTTCCATAACTTTATATTGTTATGTAGATTTTCTTTAATTCTGTTGGGTAACAATATATGGAAACTATTTTCCAACTATGTTTTCATGTTTTTGTATCATCAGTTACTTCCAACTAAATTACTTTGAGTATTTATTGGCGTAGCCATCGTTCTCAAGTTGCGGTTTGCTAAACCTCTCTTTGGTTTATTGGCATATTTTCTCGAAGAGTCAAAATAAATTGCTTAATAAAATATTGGTTACATTTTTTTTATAATATCGTTTTAAATTTATGATTTTCATTGTTTCCAAAATTAAATTAAAATTTCTAGATTATGGTTAGTTTGGTTCTTGTTACTCTCATATTTTGATATTTTGAAGTGATCAGGTAATTCCTATTTAATATGAAAAAGAACATCGGCTGCTTCAAACCAAACAGGATGGTAAAAGTAAAAGTTCAATTGTACCAAGTCATAGATTAATATGAAAATATGTTCAAGTTAAGAAGTGATGAGTTACTAAGTCTCAATCATAATGGATCGATCTAAATTAAAGTTAATATGTTTCTTATTCACTACTAGTCGTTACTCTAATTGCATTTAGTAATATATTATTGACAAGGTTTTTTTCGCCCATTTGTTGTAGGTAGGAATTATACGATAATTTGTAATCGACCTTTCACTATACTGTTGTGAATATACTGATACATTTGTTATATATTCTGGTAATAACTATGCATACAATGCTACAACACTCCATTCATTTTTACACTGTTATTAAAGTTAACTATATATGGTTATATTTTACGTAGGAATGTTATGATTTAGGTAGTAGTGTCTAGCACGACGAGTTTATATGTTACCTACTCAAAGTATGTTTGCAACGCTGCGTATTTGTATCAGGTATACTCCTCTAATTAAACTGAATAGTCGTCTTATTTACCGTTTTGATTATCTATTCGGCATGACTCTTCAATTTTATTATGTCTTGACTAGTCAGCTCGTGTTAAAATAGTGGTGTGTGAGATATATAGGTATGAATGAATGATCTCTTCTGCTCTTTAGTTGATCAATACTTTTTGTGAACCGTACATGTTTACGAGTGGATTTGATTTTTATTTTATATCGCCCGTAAGAGTATTAATTTTATGCCTAATGTTCTAACTTGTATAATCTCACACGATGTTCTCCAAGAATTTGTACTCCGTATATATGCATATTATGTGTTTTAATTGTATTTGTATTGAGTGTTGTTTAGAACTCTAATTTATGTTATATTGTACGAAGAGCAAGGAACATATTGTTACAGAGTTAAACTGTGAGTGAGTGCGGGTTTAAGTGTTAATGAAGATAATTATTTAAAATTTTTTAGAGATGTCATGAAAGCTCTCTGAGTTCGAATTACAGATTAGCCTCTTATGCTGTCATTAAAATATAGCAGGCGTCTGCCCTAGAGCATGATTAGGATGGTCCTTGTATGAATAGGACGAATGGTAAGCTTTTATTCTTAGCTAGAATTAAGGAATTGGACTATAATTGTGGTTACTGAGGTCAGAAAACATCATAACAGGCTACATCTCGTGACATCTGTCGAGATACTCGATTCACTCTAAGCATCATCTCTTCAGGTTTCTGTGCAGCGAGTTATTGTCCATGTAGTCATACTATTGTGGAAAATGAGCGTGTGATGAGAGTGCTCGAATGTCGGTCTCTGTATAACAATCGAAGACTCCGCTCACGTGGGAAGAGAAGAGCACTCGAGAAGGAGTTTTGTATATACTCTGTAATGTATATCATTCAATAGTATCATTATAATAATATTATAAAATAAACACAGTCTGGAATACAGTATATTATAGTCAGAAGATTTTGTATTGTTTATCAAACCTATAGTTAGTTATCTGATCTAACTATGTAAATATTTGACCTATATTTAGAATAACCTTGTATGGATGAGCGTACCGAGCATACATTAATGAGGTCAGAAAACTAGTACACGTGATACGATAAACTCTAGTTATGTGTACTCTAGAGTCACTGTAGAGAAATATACGCTGGGAGAGGTTTATTGAGAATGCTTTATTTGAATTATGTTAGGAGCTCATGACTTTCATCGTGCTCTTGTCATTGTGCTCATATACTATATACATGCCTCCGTTGTGATGATGCGTGTCTCTAGACTATGTGTCTCATCTGTGAGTAGATGTAACGAGAGCATTGTAGGTTTTATATATAATTATCTTTAATCAGTACTAAATGCTCTACGTCTGATCTACCTCCTCTCAATTTTTCAGAATGTGATAAATCATCACGATCATTTTTGTGATTCCTCTGACCACGATCTGTTACAGATCCACTTAAATCTCGCGATGATAAATTGTGTTTTTTGCTAATACTTGAATTTGGTAGTGAAATTTAAATCATACATTGTTATTGTATATTATTCTCATACTATCGTGGTATAATATGATATTAATATACAATTGTGTTATGAGTCTAGATTTTAATTACGCTACGATATATAATATATAAATTTTCAATTATCGATAAAGTTATAAAAATAGGAATACATTATGTCCTTAGGACAACATTTTCTATAATCTCGTTAAGTAATTTTATAAGTGTGTCATAAGTATTTAACTTCAACATTGATTATTAGTATAAGTATTTTACTCAAGATTTACTGTTGTTGTAAGTAGGATAGACTCATTTTGGAGTGTGTATAAAACTTTTGTTAATGGTTACCATATAACGTTATGTAGGTTTCGATGCTCATTAAGGGTGTAATAAATCAATTGTTTATGTAAAAATAGCCTTAAAAAAAATATTTAGCATAAATGCTTTTGTGGTTAGAGAGTGTTATGTCGGGTCATGTTAAATTACATCTCTAAGATTTATCTTTTCTTTCTGGGATGTCAGTTAGGTTGGATTGGCCCTAATGGTTTTAAGTTTTTAATTAAATGGATTGGATATAACTTTGTACGATTATCACAAGCATCATGTATATTGTGAGTTTTTAAGATGGTAATATATTATAATACGCGGTTTGAATTGTAGTGAGTGATTTGATGTTATCCTGAAATAAATTGAGTAAGTCTTTTCGTTAATATAATAATAGTGGTGAGGATGTTTATTTCTTTATTAATCAAAATTTTACTAAGGTTACTTGCTCTGAATTTGCAGGGAGTGGAGCAGGCTCACAGCTTCAAAATTGGAAAGGCAACTATGGCATTAGGTAAACGTGTGGCCCCCTCTCTCCAAAGACACGGAACAAAAGCCATAAGCGGATTGACAGGTTATAAAGAGTCTGAAGCGGACGCGAGTGTAGGTACTGTAATGGAAGTCGCTTCAGGAGCTTTAGTAGGAGCATCGACTATATACATGAGCCTCGAAAATGCTGCTGCCACTTTGGCCATGTCACTTTCAGATAATACAGTCAAAGTTGTCACTCATAAGTATGTTATATATTATTGTTTTATTTTTTGTGTTTTATAACCGTCCCTTTAATTATTGGAAAAATTTAAGAACAATAATTACTAAAGAAAACAAAACTCATGTTTTTCTTTCTTTCATTTTATTAGATATGGACCAGAATATGGAAGTTTAACAGGAAACACCTTATACGCAGTCGGACAGACCGCAATGGTTGGTCACAACATTTCTTCTCTAGGAGTAAAAGGTATCGCTAAGAGAACCGCGAAGGATACTGGTAAAGCCCTTATTTCTACAGGAACTGGATACTGGTTTATAAAGCCGTTATGGACAGGTATATGAGTAGGTATAGATGATAACAGGTAAAACAGGAACGAGTGGAACCACTCAGGTTAGAAATAAATTACGGTAGAAATTGATTGGACGGTGTATGTAGTGTAAGGTAATAGACAGTTTTTGAGAAGATGAAACTAACAAGAATAGTTTATTGAAAGATACTCAACTCAATATATCTGAGCAGATATAAAAATTAATTCATAGAAATTCTCTATAATAAAAAATATATTCCAAGTTTTAAATAAATAACTTATCTATTTATATATTCATTAAAATACCTCACAAAGCTTAGTATACTTTAATATCCTATACAGATTTGCAATTCACTCAGCTCTCTTAGAAGTTAATTACGTATTCCTTAATATATCAAATATATAAATTAATATATTGTTATTTATTTACTATAAACCAAATTAACCCCTTTTATTACGTTCTTTACAAAAATAATAATTTCATTAAAAATTAATATAATAACTGAATAATGATCAGCTTAGAAACACAAGTGTGCTTCTACTGTCAACTGTTAAGATCTGAAAATTGAAATATATAGCTATGTGATATACTAATATGACTCATCTCATATATATAATATATATCATATATTATATAATATATTAACATTATATATATATTATATAATATATATATTAATATATATATCAAAATATATACTATTATATATATACATATACTATTAATAATATAATTAATATATATTAATATATTAATATATTAATAATATATATAATATATAATATATAAATATATAATAAACATATAAATATAATTATTACTACTATTAATATACTATTAATATATTATAAAATAAATTCAGTCATATATTATTAATAATGTTCAACAATTATATATTAAATATATATATATCTTACTCTTTTATCTCTCCCTAGATTGGGTAAGTGAGGTGACTACGTGATTAGAGTCAACTCACACCGGATACAGTCATAGAACTGAGTAGTGTAATGAAAGAAAACATGAACGCAAGTGTTAATATTATGATACTCTATACACTATGATTTATTATTATAAAATGGTATGGGTATTTAAAGGTATTCAGATTTTTAAAAAAAAAAAAACAAAAGAAAAGATTGAAACAACTGTTCGCAAAAAATCTACGGCAGTAGACAGAGCGGCTATTTTCACTTGATTTTTTTGATCAATATATATATTATATATATATATTATATATATATATATATATATTATATATAATAATAGTTATATATATATATATTATACTATTATATATATATATATATATATACTTATATATAATATAATATACTATAATATATATATATATATATATAACTAAAATTATATATTATAATATTAATATATATATGATAATTAATTTTATAAGGTATTTAATTAATAAATATATTACTTACAATAGTTAATAATAAAAATTATTCTAGAGTAAATAAAAATATAATTAATTTAAGCATTATTCTTCCAAAGCAATTCATCGCTTCAATTTAAATTCTGGTCATGGTTAAAGTTAAACATAAGCTATGTTTCCCTGTGACCTTTGCAAAATATCTATTATTATATTTGAAAAATTTTAAGATAGAATATATATAGCTTTTTTACATCAAATAAAAAATATGTATCGGTCTTCAGTTTATGTTGGATGATTGAAATTTTAACTGGATTTGAAGCTCTAAAAAGCATGTCGGTGATTTAAAAATAAAGTAGTAATTTGCCGTATGAGAAACTAGGGTAAAGCTAAAAATAAATTTGTTGTTTTGTGTTTGCTTAGTTTTATTTATGGTAAAGCAAATGAAAAATAGGTCTTTGAATCTCGGAAATATTTAAGTTTAAACAAATTTTCTCGAAATTAGGCGCTTTTTTTTTTTTAAACCATTATTACAAATTTTTATATAATTGAACTTTCAAAACACAATCGTTGGGATGAAAAACATTAAAATGTTCTATAAATATATGATTAAGTTAGGACTCTCTTGTTCGAATTTAAAGTATACGTTTCAGTAAGCAATATCCTATTATCAAATTTTGGAAAAAGAATTAGAAACCGTTATTTTCAGTTAAAAATATTTTTTGCAAATGATTTTTTATTTTTTTAAATAACTTTATTTTCTTTGAAATATCTGAAAATCTGCTAGTTTGGTATGTTCTTTGACTCGAAATTTCTCAATACTCGATATTAAGTACAACTCTCGCCAAATTCCTTTTAAAAAAATTAAGAAACTAATATTTGCAATGGAAATGTCTGCCGTAAATAGCATATGAACTAACACTCCCACGTTTTTTTTTCCATAATTGTTTAAAATAATCAAGTCTAATTTTATTTTTGAAAGAATATACCGTATATATCCTTAATAAAGGTTTTGAGATAAGAAAATAATTTCTAGGCAAACTTTAAATTTTTGTGTAAATAAAATCCTACCTAAGAGGACTCTTTCAGAAATAGCTCTTACCTCAAACTATGTAATAAAAATTTCCTTTGGATTTAGTGGGCCTTTATGGACATGGAAATTTATTACACTCTTGTAAGTTTCTCCACCAACAGGAAAATTTTGTAATGAAAACTATCAATCTTCTTCTGACTTTGAGAATTCCCACAAATTCTTTTAAAAGATTTGTTAACCTTATGCTTTGATTCAACATGGAATCTTTTTTTAAAATCTCTTGATGCACGTTAGATAAGTTTACATGTTATAACATTGCAATGTAAGAATATTTTGCCTGTTGAGACGAAGCACCGCGCAAAGCGTAAAAAAACGAAAGCGAGAGTATTCATTAACTGAAGTAACGAAAAAAGGAAAAAATTCGTTCCTGGCCGAGGCCCTTTGTAGTATAAGCTTAGTTATTCAATGAAATGCAGAACTTTAATAAGTGTTACCATTCGGTGAATAACATTTTTATTTCCAAACTCATACGCCCAAAACAGCAAACGCTTTTAACACCTTCAGTGGAAATGACGCAAATGTTTGGAACTAAAATGGAACATTCTTGCATTGATATTGCAATATCTGAGTGGCAAAAGTCTCCTTGGATTTCCTTTAATGTTAAGGAGTGTATAAACAATAACTCGAGCAAATTCCCCTGCCGTAACATTCTCATTGTCAGGATGATAAACAAAGTACTGTATTTAAAAAAAAAAAAGGAAAATTCCTGATTCCAGCATTTTATTTTATTAAAATATGTTCTCTTTGGATTGTCCAATACAAATTTTACTGAATTTTGGTCCGTCACAATAGTTATATCAGTTGTTTCATTTTCAATTGGTGCATAATGCTTACCATTTACCACTGTTTTTCAAGGTGGGGGGGAAAATGGGTCTGTCTGTTTGATTTAAAGAAGCAGTTGTGACTGCTTCAGATCCATCACATTCAACAATTTATGATACAGAATAATCAATGTTTTCATGACCTGCTTTATCAAGGTGTACTTTTAGATCATTAAATGTTATAATATCTTCTTCACTCCACGAAAATTATTTAGTTTTATACAATTAGCTTGTGCTTCGTCAATCTGGGGCCTGGGCATACATTTCGCATACTATGTAAATATCCCTCAAACTCAAAACCGTTAAAATTATATTTATACAATTTTATTTTTATATTACCTTTATCTTTATTTTTATTTTTATTTATTTATTTCTTATGGCCATTAATTGTTGTTGTTGTTTTTTTTAACAAATTTAATTTGCATCACTTAAAAATTACACCAGCTCGTAAAATGATAAATGAATAATTAAAAAATCAATTTGGTAAAATATTAAAATAAAAAAAGTTTCACTGAATTACTGTCAAAACTCACCCTTGAGCAAAAATGGAAACAGACAATGGGCAACAATATTAATATTAAAATATTAATTTATGCGTTATAATTGAACTTTGTTTTAATTGAATAAATGAATAATCTTTTGATACCATAATGGTTTCGAAGAAATTGTTTCTTGGCCCTTTTCGTGTTACCTAAGCTCATATATAAGTTAATTAAAAACGTTAAATGAAGGTAATTGTTTTAGTTGAAGAAAGGATAGATAAGAAAGGCAAGAATATAATTTACCTCAATCAACTAAACATTAAGTAGGTATATATGATTGTGAAACACAAAAATAAATTTGGATATTAAATAACGACATAACATGAATAAAATCTTTATGAGAGAAGTGACGAAATTCGAAATGTCTCTATTATGGGTATTCCTCTGTTTTATATTTGAATATTAAATGAGATAAAATTAAACAGTGTAATGTTGGAAAATTTTTTTTGTTGAAGGGAAATAAAATGCCACTAAAACAATAACCAATACATATGAAATCAAAGATAAAAGCTCTTTGTGACGTGTTTTCAAGAACTAGCTTCATTAAAATTTTTGCATTAATAAAAAAAGGTAGTAAGATGTTATTGAGTTAATAAAAACTAAAACAAGCAACACCGAAAACCTTTTTTTTTTTAATTAGTAAGGTAAACTGTAGCTATCTTGCATGGTTTGACCAGTTAGGTGCAAGAGAGTATAATCGAATTGAACGACATTCAAGTTATACAAACATTTCTCTTGTTGATGAAATAGTAGTAATAACACCCTTTTGAGTTTCTTAAAATTATATTTGAGATACACTCTCAAAAAATAAAATTCTATCCGACTATGACTAGCACTTGCTCATGTGAATGGTGCAGTCAGATAAATTACAAAATCCGACATTATAATTGATGATTAAAGGTAAGAAAATAGTATTATTTAAAATCATGTATATATAACAGTCTGTCTTTTCGTATTCCAGAATAATTTTTTAAGTATTATAGGAGATATACTGAATTTTCTTTCGAGAATAATCAGTCAAAGTCATACTATGTTGTTAGATTTATTAATGTGTCATGCGCTCAATTTCTCTTCTTATCCGTAGTCTCTTTCTCACTAGGAAAATGATTAAGACATTATTAATAAGTTTTATTTTTTAGAGCGTATATAGATATAGAGTTATCCTCTCGAATCAAATCGGAGAGTAAAAAATTATATACAAATTATGAGAATATATCTCATATCTTTATTACCTCTCTCTCCAGAAATACAATATTATTATTTTGTGAGGCCACCACACTTTATACACTTTACAACATTAATTTATTCATGCATGCAAAAATTAAATTAAACATTGAATTAAAAAAAATATTGGCTCGTTTTTAACATCTTATGCAGTATAGAGATCTAAAAACCATTTCGCGACATATATGATTCTTTTAATTCTTATATTATTTTTATACTTTATTTTTTTTTAAAATTCGTATATACTTTTGCTCTACTTATGAGTCGCACACCAAATATATGGCACTTTTTTTTGTTTTTTAATAATTTTTATTTTTTATTGTATGTCTCTTATATTTAAAATTTATAATTTATTAATTTATTAAATAATACTGAATAAATTTATAACATCCATTCAAATCGCATTCTACTGTTTTATTTCCTCATAGAGACTAAGTACATAGTTTAGGAGGAGTCGTACCGTACTTGTATATTAACGTACAATATAGACAGAAGAAGCGAACTCAGAATTCATAGCTCAAATAAAATTAATATAAATACTCTAATTATGGATCCCCGCACACAATACAAAGGTTTTTGGCAATGTGGGTATGAGAATATTTGCTAGTCGTTACATCATCGCCTACTCTCATTCATTCCGACCTAGTTTTTCATGGCGTGAAACCTTGTAGATCCATTCCACCTATGATTCGCTTGTGGTACCTGGGACGTGTTTGAAGTAGTTCATGATAAGTCTAGTGCAATTAACGTAGGCTTCCGTGCGGGGCTTTAGGATAAATAAATGACGATAAAATAGAGAAATGAGAAGGGAAGTAGATTAGTGAGTTTCAGAATTTATTCTAGTAGTAATAGTTTATACATAGTATAGAGAATATGAGAATTATTGAGTTTAAGTCCATCTGAGGGCATAGGCGATAGTTGCCTCACATAAACGTATAGATGTAGAAATGTAGATGAACTGTTGCTAGGCATGAACTCTCTTCTCAAATTATGACGTGTAGAACTTAAGTATTACGTAAAAAAAGAGTTCATGATTAATAAGATAATATAAGTAATAGTATAAAGTATAATGTAGATACAAGTGAGTTCGAAGGCCAGGTAAAGAGATTGATGAGATATCTCAGTGTGAGTGAGGAGAGTTACCTTCAACGAGCTCCTCAGTGCTAGTTTTCCACTTACTTAGGGGAGATGTATTTTAGTTAATCTCTATACGGAATACTCGACTCCAATATAGTTTAGTTGAACCTCCTCTAACCGTCCAATAAGGTGAGTGTATAAGATATCACTATAGTCACAAATACTATTTGCCCTACAACTCAGACGCGCAGCAACTAGGTAGACGTAGGTGTGATGTGAGTTTGTGAAAATACTCTCTCTCGCAGGTTACTCACGAAACACCGTCAAAACCTCTTCTTCAGATCATGCTGTTATATTGGTGTAGATGAATGAATATAGAGTTTGAGGATGAGAGTGAAGAGATAGGAGTGATGAGAGATAAGTGAAGAGATGAGAGGAGTAATTCCTATCCATAGAGAAAGAAGATCAGAACTTATGATAAAGAGGATGAAATAGTCAAGTAAATTTGTGAAGAAGGAATAATTCAAGAAGACAAAACTCCTGAAGTTGACGCAATTTAGAGTGTACATCACCAGATTGTTTAATGATGTTGGGAGTGATATGGATTAATAGTAATATGAAGTTCTTTGAAGTAAACTGGATAAAACTAAACCCCTATTGTTTCATACCACTTAGATTAGTTGGAGTATTACCTCTTATTTCGTGACGTGCTCCTTACGATATCTGGCTAGCAAATCTAGTTCTATCCTTTTTTTTCCTCTCCTTAGACTAGAGCTATATATTATCCCATAAATCTTATTTGAACCTTCATTCAGGTTAATCTATTTAATCAATACATATATAACTACGTCACAATTATTTTTTTTACTTTTATAAATGGTTTAGCCATCTACCTTTTCATTTCATGTAGTTTTAGCGTGATGAAACTTCGATAATTACTTCCGTGACTTATTAGGCACATCTATCATATATATTCTAATGCTATAATTATTAAATATATTATTTACTATATATATAATACGATATATTATAGATATATTTAATATTAATAATTGTAAGAGATTATAGTATAAACATATATTTTGCTACTAATATAATTATGACATTACTTAGGCTTAATTAATTATCGTCTGCTTAGTTTAAAATTATATGATATGAATTAATTTGATAATAAAATAAGCTGTAATAACACAAGATACGATGAATAACGAAATAATTATAGGCCACAATTTCTAAACTCAAAAATAGGGTAAGTGTGACTCGCATAAGTAAGATAGAGAACGGTCGTAAAAAAGTCGTGCTGATATATGGTTCTCTATAACCTCAATTGAGAAGATTGTATAGAACATGTGTAAATAAATTTCATCATCTTTGCGCAGGCCCCGCCCCTCGTCAGAGTCCGAGGTCATGTATTTCGGTGAGCATTTGGACAATTCTTTGTCGATATAGTTTTGCATGCTAGCTAAATTGATGTAGTTGTAGTAGTAGTACTTTATGTATGATATTTTTACTACCACTATTATTATGTCTATATTAATATATTATATATGTAAAAAGTTATTTACCTACCGAAGGTTTTTAGTGGGCGAAAAATAAATACAATAATCAAGAAAGATGAACAAGAATATAGGAACGTGTATTCATTCTACATGAGACAGAGTATATATTATTATTAATTTAGCTGAGATACGATTTAAGTCTAAAATTAGCTTATTTACCTATAAATTAAATTTTATATTATTAGTATAATACTATTATTAAATTTTATTATATATATATATATATTAATTATTATATTATTATAATAAACTAAAAATATTAATTTATAATAATATATTATTATATATATATATATAATATATATATATATATATATATATTATATTAATATATATTAATATATAATTATAATATTATATTATATGTATTAATATATATATATATTATATTAATATAATTTATATATAATATATATTAATAATATTATTATTTATATATAATATTTAATATTAAATATTTATTATTATAATAATATATAAATATTAATTTATTAATATATAGATTATTTATTAGTTTATTTTTGTGATTCCAGTGAAGTTCTTAATCTGTAATAATTTTATAAATTATCGATTATTGTATCTTTTTCGTGTAAGTCCTGACCCCAGAGGAGGGGAAATAATTAATTCTTTTAGGACTTGACTTGTATAAAATGTTTATATATATCTTATTTATTTAATATAATGATATATTATATAAAATATATTTATATATATATATAAGTAATATTATTTATATTTTTATACTTTATATATATTTTATATTTTTTATCTCATCAGTTTTGTTGTTATTATTACCCTAAATATATTTTAGTATATTTTAATATATTTTCTATTAAATATTTTAATTATGAATAAAGACAAATAAATTATTAACAATTATTTATTTTAACTTTAAATTATATTATAAATGAATACCATTTAAAATTTTCTAAATATTTTGATCAGATATATTTATTAATTAATAGTTTATCATATACAAGTAAAGGTCATAGGTCATGACTGACACTTAAATCTATACCCTATCTGAATATCATCTCAGTATTTGTTGTATTTTTTATTGAGACTAAAATATATAGATGAAGATAATTGCATATTGTGATGGTTACTAACTAATTATTTGGACTTATCAATATCATCTAGCCACAGGTAAGTATTTATTTTTACTTATAATTTCGTTTTAGAAAATGTAATATATTAAGCTGTGAATAATAATTTTCATATTTATTTGCTTTATTTTAAAGTTACTTAATAAGCTGAAATTTAAATATTTAACATCATGCTAGGATATATTTGACCTACTTTTATTTATAAACTAATATATTATTAACATTAATTTTAGTGAAAATACATTTACTTCTGTTTGTAAGTATTTAACCACCCTCAGTACATACTAAATTAAATACTGATATAATGAATTTATATAAAAGAGATATTTATCAATTTTCCTGTGAGTTTCAGTAATGCTAAAACTCTGAAGGGTAATTTACCTCAGCTATCTATATTAACCTTTTACTCTAACCATTCATTGCTACTTTTATGATTAATTAGGGAATTAGAATACCAACCATATCGTTATGTTTTTAATATTCAGACCTTTAACATTAATACTGGCTAAAATTAAATCAATAGCGC